>JALDNG010002202.1:0-41934 GCA_024349245.1 Neodontobutis hainanensis | reverse complement strand
ATCACATGACCACGTGTGCTGTCAGCCCTATCCTATAACTGCAAATGTAGTTATGTTTGATGTTGTTGTGTTTGATGTTTAACTGCAACTGTAGTTATGTGTTGATGTCTGCTATGTTTGTACAATGCCTTATATGTTTTTCGGAAGATCCACCTTTGCGCGAAAAATGGCTGCGTTGGTGTGAAATCTACTTCATTTTCGTTGCATTGTACTTGTACATATGTAATGACAATAAATCTATCTACCTATCTAAATGATTATAAATTATTTATTTTAAAACGTAATTCATAGACTGAATGTCTAGTTTGGTGGTTAGTGTACCTTGTGATTCTATAGTCTGCATTTATTTTTAGATCAACAATGTCCCAGGATAGACTAAACAGCCTTGCCATACTTTGTATAAAGTCAGTTGGCTAAAAAACTGGACCTGATCAGCAAATGTGCGCATGCAAAGACCAGTCAATGGGCATTTAGTAAAAACTAACATTATTTAGTTTGTGTTTATTAATGTTCAGACCAAAGTTTTTCTTATTTGCTTTGGTCATTGTTCAGAAGTGCTTTACAGTATATTTGATTTAGTCCAGGTTTGGACCTGCTAGACCTTTTGTCATCTCAGTAAATAGTTGTACTTTTGACAATTAAACAAAAATATATTGATCAGAGTGTGGCTTATTTTGTTAATATTTTAAGTGTTTTTATGATAAAAATGCAATACCCACCCATTGGTATCATTATGGTATTTGGTACGGTACGGGGGCCCATCAAGACGGTTTGTACCCAGGGCCCAAAATTTGGTGCTACGCCGCTGCGGGGGGAGGACGTCTGTGAGGCTGTTTTGAATTGTTTTGAATAAACACCACCCACCTGGTGTCAGTGGCTACTGATGGGGCACCAAGTATGACAGGACCGAAGAAGGGCTTTGTGGCTTTACTGCAGAAGTCGCTGGACAGAAAGCTGCTGACTTTTCACTGCATCCTGCATCAAGAGGCACTGTGTACTCAAACATTTCCTCTGGAATGCACAGAAGTAATGGAACAGCCGGAGTGGCTGGAAAAGCTACACTTCATGGTGGACATGACAGAGTACCTGAACAGTGTTGGGAGTAACGCGTTACAAAAGTAATGCATTACAGTTATTTATTACTTTTTTCCAGTAACGCAGTAGTGTAAGGCATTACTAATTAATTTTTAGTAATATTTTAGTCAGTACATTTTCAGCAAAGCTTGCGTTACAAAAAAAAAAAAAAAACTTTTGCGAGACCGCAAGATTTCATTAATCTCCCTCTTGTTGGTGTAACTTTGTTATTACGTGACATAGTCCAGTGAAGGCGGGTTTTACAGGAGTGGCGCGAGGCATAATTTCTGCCCCTGCTGTGCTCGCAAGTTGCGCTTGCCAGTGGAAAAGTGGCTAATGAAGATGGCAGAAGACGACGGTACATTCACGAGGTGGGCGTATGCTCCACCTCGTGAATGTTAGTCTTTTTTAGAGGCAAAGGCCTAAGGCAGGGGTACTGTTATAAGGAATTTTAATTTTATTGTTTATTGTTACTGGGGGCTTATAGTTCTCTTCAGGTCATGTCAAATTCATGTCATGTCCTTCGTGCTAATCCAAGCATGGAGTAGACATAACTAGAGTGAGACATGGCTTGTCACGGGACTCTTGCACCTGGACCATTGTGAACGCCTCTCACCAAGGACGTCACTGTGTTGTATATAATCCCATGTCATGTTTACATCTTTAAGAAAACCTGCCACGTTAATATTGTACTGCTGCTTTGCTTCTCCTTGCAAGGATTAAAACCTGACCATTGCTTGTTAAAATATAATCTGTCTCTGTGTATCTCTGGATAAATATAAGGATATGATACATTCCTATAACATTTGGGGCTCGTCCGGGATATCAATACCTGCTGTTTCTCATGCGGAAAAGTGTAACTGGCGTGCACGGGGAAATGCACAAAGCATTTCTCTGTAAGTCCCGAGACTATTGTTTTTAAATAGTACGGGCAAGACCTTCACTATCTGTGTGTGAGACTCAGTGACGATATCTGAACAAAGAGAGAAAAAGAGAGAAAAAGAGAGGAGACATTCAAAGACGTCTGGCTGCGGAACAACTGGACCATTTGAGTTTTGATTCAGGTAAACAGCCGTTTAATATATTTTTGTGTGAATATGAACGAATAAAACTTAGTAGTAGAAGTAGTAGTTTAGGTTGCTTCTAATTAAACTGTTCGGTAATTACATGTTATTTATCTGAGAATATTTCCATGTAGTTATCATTACGGTAGGAGAACGCTAATCGCTGAAGTTACCGTCCAGGGGACGGGGAAAAGTATGTGTTTTGGTCAAGACCTTACTGTATAAGTGTAAGTGAGGCCTTAACGGGACAAGTTTGATGTTAATCGATGTTAAAGACTGTAATCTTGCTAGATTGCAAGCTTGGTAGATACCCTATGCTTTGTAAGTTTTTATGGAATCTTTGAATCTGATTTCCACGAGGATCACGTGCGAGCTCTACAGTATAGAGAAGATAACCGATTACGATGTAGCAGATCAGCCTCCAGAACGCCACACGGATTATAACATTTGTTTAATCACTTACAGACCTCCAAACTGTTTCACTAAGGGTCTTCAAGATTAACAACTGTTGTTTCACCATCGGCCTCCAGAGACAGGCCGTGGATGTAAATCTTGAGAAGAAGACATGCTAACCCGTTTTCTTTCAGATAAAAGGACACCAACGTGTTTTGCCAAGGACAGGAAACTTATTAATGACTTTGTTTTGCTTTTATAAGAATTGGAACTTCGTTCTACCCAGCACCGTGTCAAAGGTGACACATGGAACATCACAGACCGCTAGGCACCATGTCCAAAAGCCATAAATCCTGTAGATAAGGTGTCCATCCAGCTTTCTCGAGAACACTTTATTCTAATCCTGATTGACAGTTGAAAATGTCTTTGATCATAGTCATTCGGGCATGGTCAAACATTACCCCCTGTTGGTCAGATGGACAAAGGACTATCACTGTGCTAAAGGACAGTTGTGTCTTAATTTGAATAAAAGAAAGATTGTGAATGTACTAACAATTATACTGTTTGTTTCCAGGATGCAGAGTTTTACAAGTCAACTAATTCCTTCCATTTCTACAGAGTTACGTTTTATGTTAATAAAATGTAATGAATATATGTTTTATAATAAGTCAGACAAATGTTTCTTTGCATAATCCTGCAAGTACGAATGTTTTTGTGTGTTTTACGAAAACCAAGGAAAATAGGGTGAAACAAAAGGAATGTTTAAGACTTAGTTTAAACATTTAAACTTTAGTTAAACCACCCCCCAAAGCAATGCCTTTCTCTGTAAGACACACCCCATCCAAAAGTGTTAAAACTGGCGCACAGCCAAAAACACTCTCTCTGCGCTACTCTTCGTCTCCTCTTCACTTCGCACTGGACCTCTTGTCCGTTCCGGGCCGTAGGCCTTCGAAACTCTCACAAGCTTCGGACCTCATTTACGAGTAAATTTTCTTTGTACTTTAAAGCCTGCAAGTTTAGCTTGCCGCTAAGTTTTCCTTCCTCGCCAAGCGGCTCAAAGTAGCTTACTTCCTGCCAGCCTGCCAACAAAAGGAAGTTGCCTCGCTTTTATTTTTGAAGATTTCCTGCCTGCTAAAGAGTTAGCTTGACTAAAATCTAACTTTCTCGAGCTAGTTTAAGCCAGCAACACAGCCGCTAAACTTTCTCCAGTGGACTTCGCAATAACTTTGAAAGACTAAATTTTACTCGGTGTACGACGCTGATGCTAAAAGGCTTGGCTAGTTGTGACAGTAACGAGACGCTTTTTGAATCTCCCGGGCCCACGGCGGCCCCTCTGGAGAGTGGAAACAGAAGGCCATCCTGGAGGCGACACACGTCATCGGTTGCGACAGGGTTCCGGAGAACCTCTAGACCTCTCGTCGCTAAGATCTGATACCAATCACGACCCCAGGGTGAGTCTAAACGTTAGTTACACAAGTTTGGCGACAAACTGTCTTAACATAACAGCCTTGGCCTCAGAAACCGTCATCGAACCCCTCTAAACGCTCCGTAACAGACCTCGTCTAATAATAGAATCAATAAATAATTCCTTTTGTTTCACAAAATCCTCTGAAAGTAACTGTTTTATCATTCTTTGATTTACCCATGTCAATAATTATTCCTTTGTGTCATTTCCTTCTGTCATTATTCACTGTTTAACTTTTTATAATCTTTAATTAAACCCCATAAAGACATTTAATGTTTTCATTGTTTAATTCATGAAATTTCAAACGAGAAGAACTTACGTCCTTTAGATTAATGAGACTAAACAGTTTCTCTGGATCTGTTCAAAACTAGAGTGGTGCCCCGAAATAAATTAATATTTTGATAAACAAAATATTAATTATTAATTTTCATAATTAATATTCATATTAATTATTAATAAGAATATATATCCCTACAACGATAAGTAGTATAAGGTCTAGACGTAGCTGGTCCAGGAAGGACAAGATTTGAGACAGATTAATAGCACGGATGAGAATGTGAACCTTAACAAAGGGTTAATGGTTTTGTAGAAAAAGTTTGAGAACTGAGTTGAAAGCGGTGATTTAAACAATTACGAGAAAGAAAAATAGCTTAAAAATAGCTTATGGAAGATATTTTTCTAGGCTTCCGTGTAACGTACAGAAAAAAAAAAGGGAAGAAGCCATTTTGAGAAGGAGAAAAGCAGAGGAGAGTTTTTGAAAGAAGTGCACAAATCTGACTTCAAAACACTAATCATTTGTATTTTTTTTTTAAATATACGTCCTGTGAGATTTTTTTTATGTCTCAGCCTCTCCGCTCATACCAGTGCACCCCAAAATTCCTCTGCCCTCCCCCCACACCCCTTCTCCTTTCGGCTCAGAGACGCAGCAGAAATACAGCAGCAGCACACGCGGTAAGATAAACATATTCCAGACAAATGTTTATTGTAAATTGTATCTATTGAGAGAGACCAAAGAGGAATTTGACCAGTTTATTTGTGAATTGTATAAAATGTGAACCTAATATGAATGAAATGTATTTTCCCTAGAAAAAATGCACCATTGGCCATGGTTGCCATGGAGACCGGGAGCAGGGTTGTGGTGGGCGTGGCAGACAAGAGGGAACTGAGAACAGGAGAGGAGGCCGAGACTAGGTCCAGACGAGAGAAGGACCTTTGACTGACTCTTGAAAAGGTCAGGAACATAAACACACATGCACACACACACGGACACAAAAGTACAGACACACACATAAAGACACACAGACACAAACATGGAACAAACACGAAACAGACACGGAAGGTGGATTTTTGAATTATGAGAAAAGTTTATAAAAAGTCTGTTAAAGAACAGATATTGTATTAAGTTTGTGTGACACGGCAGAGATGAGATTAAAGAGTTAAAAAAAGTCCAAACTTTTGATCTAAAATAGAAGTGATTATTAGTATTTTGCAAAACAAATGGTATGTAACTATTAGTACAAGAACTAATGGAGGTCCTTGATATCAGTGTGGTTCAAAAACACAATATAACGTTTATAAAAATGTTCACTTAGTAATCGGAAGAATGGGTTTTTTATTTTAAAATGAAGTTAGCTCCACAATCAGTGGGAGCCTTTACATTAAACAAACGTTTTAATGTTGAAAAATGCTGAAGTAGAAATGGCAGTGACAAAAACAGATTGCACTGATGTGTTAAATAAAGTTTATGAGACATAATTAAGAAACTGTTTGACCTTCTGACAGGTCTTTGGAGGCAAGTAAAGTCTACATTTTGTTTTGCTTTATTTTTCCTTTGGAACGACCATATTGTTTTTTTTAATAGATTTTGTAAACTAAACCACAGCACGAATGGCCTTAAAAATTGTTTGAGAACTTGTCTGAGTGTGTAGAAGTAAATAGAAATACTGAAATGAAGACAAAATAAATAATAACCAATGGGTTTTTGAAATGGTACTTTATAATAAAGGTATAAAACCTAAAACTAAATAATAGGTGCTAAAAAGTGTCATCTTTACAATGAAGTTTTAAACTGCAATGTAAATTTGTGATCTGGGAATTGAAAAAAGAATCTAAAAAAAGTTTAAGTTAAAGTGTTAAACTGTAAAAATGGTTAAAGTTTAAGAGCATAAGCCAAGGTGCTCGCTGGGTTTTAATCACTGCTTGGAGTGATTTTTTTTATTTTATTTTTTTAAGTTTTTTTGTTGGATCTGATTTGAATGTTGTAATGTTTTAGATTAATGATGATTGTGAGAATTAGAGACTAACACAATAGTCTTTTGAACAGGATTGAGTAATTTTGGTTGAACTTTAGAAGTTTATGGAAAACACTAAGTGAAATCCTTGGAAACTAAAGAGTAAAATTTTAAGAGGTTTAACCTTTGCATTGTTTTAAATTAACATTACTGACTAATTACTGAGTTCAATGTTGGTGAATCTGAATAAATATTTAAGAGACTTTGATTTGATTTTACACTTAATGGGTTAAGTTTCTGTTTAACATTGAGTTAAGGGAAGTCTTTATGTAGAGTCTGATGCAAAATTAATGGAAACGTGAAATTAGGAATGATTAAACATTTTAAATAAGCTGTGGTTAAAATTAATATGGAAAAAATGCAAAAAACAAAATGTATTTATTGAACAACTGGTGTTAAAACTGAGTTTTACAGAGACATTATGAAACAAATCTATACAGAACAAAACCCTAAAGAAATTGTTTATTATAAAAGCAAATACAGAGAAATTTACACAGAGCTTTGTTAATTTTATGAAAAGTCTTTCTTTTAAACGACAGTCACATGGTGAGGAGTTTTGGAGGAGAGAGAGATGAGGTGTTTGAGCAGCTGAAGGAGGCTGTCCTGTTACAAGGTTAACTCCCAAGGGAGGGTCTGACCCAAGAGTTTTGTTTTTGAGGACTTTATTTCTAAAGGAATTACTTTGAAGTGATTGAATAATATTCTGAGGATTTTCTAATTAGATTGAGAATTTAAAGTCTTTGGCTAAAAGTTCTGTGACGATAGATCATGAGAAACTGGTTCTGATCTATTTTAAAGTTCTTTATGTTTGCATCAACTGAATAAAATATTACTATGATTGCGGATGATACCACTTACAGTTACAGGTAAAGACCTACAACTAATGGTAACTAAAATTAAAACTGAACTGAACAAAATTAAGTTTTAAATATAACCGAAACAACAGTGATGCTATTTGGAAAACATAAAGAAGACGAATAATTAGAAACGATAATTGATAGACTGAAATTTTAAAGTGATCAATGGCACTGGCCTTTCGTTTTATGATTTTATGTTTATTATTTTTTATTTTTATTTATTTTTGTTTTGAGCCATGGGTTTTCCAGGTCTCAAAAAAGAGAGGGAGAAGAAGATTTAAACTGTATTAAAGTGAAGAGGTGATGCGTGTAAAAGAGTAATGTAGGGATGTGTTAATACAGTTAAAGAGTTTAAATAAAAAGAAAGAAAGAAAGAAAGTTGACATGAAGGACCGTTCTGGAGGAGCACTGTTTGATCTGATGGAACCTTTCAGATTAAATTAGATTTCCAGCAGACCATATCTGTGTTTCATTTTTATGGTTTGATCATTTTAAGAGCTTGTATGGTTTCGTTTGAGAAAGCCTGAAGGGCACTTTCTATGGGTCTAAAAATGTCAGAGAACGTTTGATTTGTTTGTTTGTATTTTGTTTTGATGGAAGCCAACCACAGCAGGTACCGGCTTAGAAAAGAGGATTAATATTAGTTAATTAATATGGACACCAGTAAGAGCTAATATTAACATGGTTCTTTGAACTTATAATCATCTTGGTTTACACCTGGGAGTACACCTGTGAGCAGGGCCAGTGACAGGACGTCCTGTAACATCACTTTGAACCTGACAAACTGAGAGATCAGGGACAGGTGCAGTGCAAGGCAGAAGTTTGGAGGTTTTGTGAAAGTAAGACCATTAGACCAGCATTGCCTGCTGACCGGAAACATGTGTCCTTAAAGGATCCTGGTTTATTTGTTCACATACAATGTGACGGAGAACATCGTGAGTAGAACCTCACACCTTAGGAACCAAACAGCAGTTCCTTCAGGTTTATTCGAGAGCCCCATTTACATCGACAAGAGGGGGGTCCTTCGAGGTGTCCTTAATGAATATAAGGTTAAAATTAAATTAGAATTTTACCTTTGAGACAATTTATGCAAAAAATGTGGATTAAATTAATTAGAGTTATAACCAACAAAGGTTTATGAATTGCACGAGAAATGCTGTAACTGTGAATTGAGGCTGGAGATGAGTGGGACCTGCTCCAAGGACTGGACAGAACAAATAGCACTGAGCTGCTTTGAGCTGAAAAGGTGGGATCTACAACATGATGTCATCCAAGGTAACACAGGTCTAGTTAACAGCACAACTAAAGCCTTTAAGAAAGAGCTTCACACTCTGCAGAAGGATTGGCAGAGTATTCTGGAATAGAGCAATTGATTTTGACCTGGTTTTAAAAAATAATTACAAAATATTTGGAAAAGTGACTGAGATTTTAAATCTGTATTGAGATGTACTTGTGTGGCACTTCCATGTCTTATAACTTTTGTTTGTGTGGATTTCCATGTATCCGGAGCTTGTTGGTGAGATTGATGGATGTGGCCATTGCTGGGTCAACATTCCTGGACATGCACCTGCCCAACGACTGTGATCGAGGCTTTGACCTCAGATGAACACTTTGATATCTGAGGGACGTTAACGTTTGCATGAACACCAACGGGACAACAGCTCCAGGACGGATCATACTACAGTCCTAAGGGCCGTATGGTTCATTGAAGTTATGATGCTTAAGAGAATTGGTTTTAATCATTAAGAATGTGCATATGTCTCACTCCATGTGTTTTTCTTTCCGTGACAGGGACAGGCCAGAGATCTTGAGTCCGATGGGGCGACCAGCTTATTTTGGCATATTTTTCTACGTTATTTTGGAGTAATATGATTTTGAAGAATCAGTGCATGACTCTGTGGAGTCCCATTTGATTGTAAACATATCCCGTATAATCATTTTTGTCTTTGATTTGAAATGTGTTTGAGATTCAGTTGAAGTGATTACATAAAGTTAATGCTTGATGTTTGTGTGTTGACGCCGCCTTGGGGCAAGAGGTGGACAAAGACTTTTTTCCCAGCGTTAGGTCAAATGGTCAAGTGTACTTAGGCTAGGTCAGATGCCCTGCTGGGTTTTCGCTTTGTCAAAAGTAAACAACTCACACTCAAGCTAGTAGATTGTTTATGCTAATTGTTATCAGCATAAAGAGGGGGGAATGTTATAAGAATTTTAATTATTATGTTTAGAGTTACTGGGGGCTTATAGTTCTCTTCAGGTCATGTCAAATTCATGTCATGTCCTTCGTGCTAATCCAAGCATTAAGTAGACATAACAAGACTGAGACATGGCTTGTCACGGGACTCTTGCACCTGGACCATTGTGAACGCCTCTCACCAAGGACGTCACTGTGTTGTATATAATCCCATGTTATGTTTACATCTGGAAGCAAACCTGTCGCTGTACCCTTGTTACTGTGTCTGCTTTGCTTCTCCTTGCAAGGATTAAAACCTGACCATTGCTTGTTAAATTATAATCGGTCTCCGTGTCTCTCTGGATAAATATATGGATATAAAATATTCCTACAGTTTCTCCTGAACCTCTGACAGAAACATGGCGCCACCAACTGGAGGAGGTATGAGCTTATGTCTATAAACAGAATTAGTTTTGCATTCAGACCCTGACTCATTGTGTCGCTTCACAAAAAGGACCTAATATGACACGTACTGGTAACACATGTGTAACTTTAAAAGTACTCACATTTTTAGACATATCTGTGAAGACGGTGCAGCCAACACTGAAATAAAGGCTTCTTTTGTTTTCAAGGGCAAATACAGATTCAGATGCACTGCTCTGCTCAAGTTGAGTTCTGCTTTGTTTGTCCTAAGCTCACTCCGGAGTGGCCCCCAGACAGACCTCCATACCAGTGTGGCACAGGAACTAGACACCCCTTCTGCTCTGTAACTGTTATATATGCAAGAATTAACAAGTAAATAGCACCAATACCACCAGTTATTTTTGTTCTCATCTTTTAATGCTCTACCAATGCTATACTTTACTTAAAATGGCACTTTGTTCTTTACTTTTCCCCTCCTCTTTTACCAAACCCCTCACCATTATGGCTACAGCTTGTCTCCACTAATGCACTCAGTAATATTATCAGAATGCATGTATTATCTCACAGAAGCATAAAAATGATGAAAGTTTATTCTGTAAAATGTATCTCAGTGTATTCATATTTCACGTTTCATTTCTGAACAATCATATGAATGAACTAAATAACAATTACAATGTCTCTGGCAATAAAGGAAGGACATAGCCACAATATCGCTCAGACCGCTGTGTAGACCTGTCACAATCGCCTTGAAGCAAGTTCCTAGTTTGTGAATCTTGTTCACTGACAAAGGCAATAAACCTTTTTCTGATTCTGATTCTGATCAGGTTTTATTATTGTGTCATGCTTGAAACACAAGCCCGGCCCAAATGTGCTTACAAGACACTCCCAATTAAACCAAAGACCAGATACCAACACTAAATGGAGTGAGTAAAGCAAACAAAAAAAAAAAGTGTATCACAAAAGTATAAAGCCAACCTGGTCACAACATAAATTCAAATAAAAATATTCTAAGACAAGGTAATCAAACATAAAATAGACTATACATATGTCAGATTAAACTATGCTGAAACAAAATAAACTAAAAAGACTATACATAAGTTGATTAAAGCTACGCTAAAACAAAATAAACTATGCACAGTACAAATGTGAATAAATAGTGTATAGTGCAGGTTGTGTAACAGGTATTGCACGTTACAAATATTGCACGGTGAGATTCCACATGATTGTGGAAATACTGCTTGGTGAAAAGAGTTTCTGTGTTAGCAGTGTTCATTGTAGAGTCTGACAGCAGCAGGAAGGAAAGCCCTGCAGAATCTCTCCTTCACACACCGAGGGTGGAGCAGTCTGTCACTGAAGCTGCTCTCCAGAGCTGACAGGGCGTCCTGCAGGCGGTGGGACTTATGGTCCAGCATAGATCACCCACTTACCGCACTGAGTCCAGAGGACAGCCCAGGACAGAGCTGGACTTCCTGATGACCTTGTCCAGCTTCTTCTCTCTCCCTCTCAGTGATGCTGAGAGGGAGAGAGAAGACAGTAAAACTATTAAACACATGAACACATTTGTTAAACAGATGTACATTAAAACTGAATAATGTGGTGTCTACCTTTGTGTGCTCAGGAATCCTCTCCAAGAAGCATGAAAAGAAAAAAACATGCTTTAGTCTCAGGAGAATAGATCTGGAGATTTGAACAAAACAATCCAATATACATATATTTTCTTTGTTTTCTTCTTTCTTATCCTCTTTCCTTTGCTTTTCATCTCTTTTAGGCCTCTTCCTGCGAGAAATCAGTTTATTTAACTTGAATTAGACTCTTTACTCTTGTCTGTCCATGAAAGTCAGATTACTTTAACTTCTGTTACTTTTTCATCTTACTTTGTACTTTCTTTCCTCTCCTTTACTTTTGCCCTTTGTTTACGCTCCTCTTTTTGCACAAGCTCCTTGTCTATAGTTTACTGCTGGGTCTCTTTAGACTGTCACCTTTTTGGAGAAGCAGAAGAAACAACAGCAAGTGAAAGTGTAAAACATGTTAATCAACCCCAGGTACTGAGTACCTTTTATAGTTTCATTTATTTAAGGAGAACATATCATTTGTATTTTTCACACAACACAGCAAAAAACATGGAACAAGTCCAACTGGAAGAGCTAATGAACCTATTTAAACATGTCACACCACACTAAACCCTCTGACACACAACACACTATATACAATATTTACAAATGTTATACTTATCCTGAAATGACCCTGAGTCCTGCACCTAAGTCCCAGCACGATTTCACTCAGAAGAAACACTGAAAGCGGTCAGTTCTTAAAAAGAGTAAAAGTGCTTCTCCTTTTGAATTGGCCTTTGTGGTTTATCTGACCTTTTCCAGTGTTTCCACTCGAGCGCCCGGTCCCTCATGTAATCTTCCATCTCCTTCACCCAGTCCGGCTTGGGCCCAGGAAACAAGGGGACCGGCTCCTGGGGTCTGGGAGGTGTGGCAGGGGAGGGAGGTGCCCTGGAGGGAGCAGAGGAGACAAGAGGGTTAGTGCAGGGAGCACAGGGAGGAGGCACCAGGGGCTCACGAGGAGCAGCTGAGGCCTTCCGAGCCTCAGAAGGAGAAACAGAAACATCCAGAGCAAAGGAGTCTGGGAGCAGAGAGAAGCTCAGCTGAGGGACCTGAGCAGGAGGAGGAGAGATAGCAAGAGAGCGAGCGCAGCGAGAAGGAGCCAGAGCTAAGCTTACGGACCTTAGCAGGACGAGAGAGAGCAAGGGAGTGAGAGGGAGGAGAGGAGGAGCAGGAGGATGAGGAGGTAGAACTAAGGTATCTAGCACGAGACTTAAAGACGCCAGAGGAGCGAGGGAGCGAGAGTCAGAGTCAGAGAAAGAGCAAGAGCTTGAAAGAGTGTCTCCTGAGGAGAGACAGACACAAAGGCAGAGTTCAAGGGGCCTGTGGAGGAGGCAGGTGCAGAGGGAACAGGGGGTGTGTGGGGCGTAGTGAGTGTGGGCAGCCTGTGCAGGAGGAGCACGTCGGGACACCCGGGCCTCGTCGTCCAGGAGAAGCGCTGGGCCATCAGTGAACAGAGATCTGTGGAGAGAAATACATCTGTTAAAATCCTCACATCATGTGATGCCATTGTGTGATTCATCAAAATAAAGCAAAGCCATGTGGCTCTGAAGTCTTTTTTAAATCCATGTCTGAACATGGAACTGTTACTGATTCAAGTCCACCATGTACTTTTGTCTAGTGCCATTTTCTATAGTTTCATGGACACTAGCACAATGTACCAATACAGAGAGTACTTTTAAAGCAGCACTGTTTAATCTTAAACCATCTTTTACTCATAAAGCCTCAGAGTGATTTTGACCAATCTCAGATCAAACCAGGAGAATATGTCCACGTTCAAAGACATTATTATTCACTAAACTACTAAAATTATAGCAGAGGACTTTAATGTGCAGAAAGGTTACAGTGTTGTTATAAAGTGGTTATGAGTTATTTATGAATAATCATTTGTCCTCATTACAATCTGGATAGATTTACTTTATGAATAGATCTTATTTTTTCATAATAGCTACAAAACTAACACAAAAACATAACTGTACATTTTCATTAACAAATATGTTCAACAAACTCTGCTTCTACATGTTCCTGGTTTACACAGGATTCTCCTGAATTACTTTTGAAACCTATTGTATTATATTTGGAAATGAATCAACGTAAAACAAATTTATTTTCTATAATTAGGTACTGGGTTAAATACAAAATGTATAATATAGAAATTAATCAAAATACGTTGCAGACAGCTCTCAATTTAAATGTTAGCCTCCTGTGCGTTTTGTTGCTTTCATTAATATGTCTGTGTAAATGTACTTTTACATTATTTCTGATAGGCTCTAAGAACAAACAAAGTCACAACAAAAATACACATATTCTGAGTTAAAATTTACCGTGAAACATCATTTAAACATCGACAAAAGACCATTTTGCTCAAATATATTGGTTCATATAACGCTAGTTGCTGTGCAGATTTAATGGGAAAGCCCATAGGAAATAACATGAACATGGAAATTTTAAAATCTCACGTTTTCTCTCAAAAGGTCTCGTAGTCCTGGTCAGTGGGTGGTCAGTAGAAGTCTTAGTAGGAAATGTCCGCAGTTAAAGTCTCCTTTTTGAAGAAATCGTCGAATCAAACTCAAGATTTGCACTTTTTTTCTCACAGCCAGAAGTTTGCAAGTTTTGCAAGAACGTACTTGCTAGGAGATGCTCTTAGCAACCGGCACCTGTACGTGGTTACGTCAGCACGTGCACCGCTGTAGTATGCTAACACTGGTGATGGATATTCATATTTAAAAAGTGAACTTGGTTATAATGACACAGGCAGTATGTAAAGTGTTGAAGTAGCAGATATATACCGTTAATACTTGACAGTTACAGTCGAGGAAAGAAGTGGAAGAAGGCTTTATAATCACATCCTGCAACTCAAACGTGGCACCGCTATTTTAGCTGTGAAAGTGCTGCCACCATGTGGTTCCAGGGGACATGGCTATCTTTTTTGTTACCTGTTGCCCACTTTAAAGAAAACTCATTAATGGATGCTACAAGAACAACAGGAAAACAATACATATTTAAAACGAATTTAATATAACCTAAATAAATAATAATAATTACACAATAATGTGCCATTACATATTGTGTAAAATAGGCTACTCTTTACTTTCCAGAGCCACTTTGTTTTAATGGCCTGCATACAGGAGTGGGGCAGGGCTGTTCAAAACGACTGGTCTTGAGGCATGTTCCATATTTGCTGTTGTTTGACCTGGAAAATCTGCCATCAGGTAAAAGTTTTACACTTCATACAATAACTTTTAATAATGTTAGCATTGTGCTGTTTGTGTACTCTAGTCCTGGACTTGGACTTGCTTTTTTATGGCTCTGACTCAAACTTGGACTCGTTTATTCTCAGACACAAGGACTCGAGACTTGACTCGGACTTAGACTCGGACTTGAACACAAAAGACACGCAAGTCCTTCACATCGACAGCACAACCACTGGACCCTTTGACTTGGACTTGGACTCAAACACTGAGGACTTGAAAGTGACTTGGACTCGAAAACTGGAGACTCGACTACAACACTGGGACATGCTGTTAATGTGAGCAGGAGAGTCTGTGGTGCTCCCATTGGCTGTAAGTTGTACTTGTTCCTGCAACAAGACAATGTGCATATTTTATTACATAAGGGAGACTTGAAAATATTTGGCAGACTTATTCTATGTGTTTTATTTCACTACCTTTAAAGGGTCTTGGCAAAACATCTCACACGGCGCACAGGACAGTGGTCAGGTGAAGTCAAGGTAAGTACCTATCAGAGAAATATTCAGCTGTTCGTCCAGTGGTTCACAAAGTAACTTGTTAGCAGCAAGCTAAAGTCTAATTTTACAAGGCGTTTCAATGAAGCCCCAAACAAGTGTCTTTAGTCACTAATATGAGTTTATTAAGTGAGCTTTGATTAAGAGCCGCTGTTGGAAAATCTAATGGAGTGGTGAAAAGAAAAGCATCACTGTATGAATATAAAAATAAACCTGAAGCATGAAGTGCTGAAAAACTATTTTATTTGAATATAAGTTCTATGTTATGTTAAAAACACACGTCATTTTTAAAGCCAAGCTGTAATGTTGAGTGAAAAATCTACTGATGTCTCAAAGAGAGTGAGTTTGTATATTGTGACAAAACTGTAACATTTATGAGCTAATACTAAATCCATATGATTAGGTTTTATTTCTTATTGTGATCTAAAGATTTGTTATGAGAACATTTAAAACAGCATATATTTTATTCATATATTTTTTTATGTAAATCCAACAGACTTTTTTTTAGTAAAGGAAAAGTTGGGTACAATTATAGGCATTTGAAGATACAGGTGTGCATTTCAATAAATAAATAAAAACCTTTGTGTTTTTGAATAGGTCAGGTGTAAAATTAAGATAAGTTGTGTTTAGCTCATTTTAATTTTCAGATTTAGTACATAAGCCTTTGACACGTTGTGGCAGGTGGGGAGAATGCAGTCGGTGAGAGCTCTACGTTGGTGAGAGTAGAAATTGTGAGACGAGAACATGAGCGCCAAGCCGTTGTGCTGTCTGCTGCAGACTCTGACTCCAGGGGAGAACATACTTTCTGACAAGTAAGTCTTAGTTATATTGAGTCTATGCTTGTCATTTGAAATGTGCTATATAAATAAACTGTATTATTCTTGTTATTGTTATGAAATAAGGGAGAGTGAGGATAGCAGCCAGAGTGAAGGTGCCAGTGGAGCTGAGGGTTTTTCCGGCCGTGCTGCTGTTTCAGTTTCTAACACAGGAGGACGGAGAGGAGAGGAGTCAGGTTTGGGAGAAGAGAAATGTGGGTGAGAGGCGGAGGCCCAGGGAGAGGCCGAGGAAGAGATTATAGCTACGGGCCAGTCACTGAAGATGAGGACTGGAAGTTCATCAGGAGTGGATAAAGCCTTTTGATGAACTCACTGGCACACACAATTTTTGGAACCTTGTTACAATTAAAGACTAACCGTTATGCTCATCGGGTTTTATCCTCAAAACAGCTGAAGCCACAGTCCAGGTTTTATAAGCGGTACATTGTATGTGTATCTGAAATGAAGGCTTTCCTGGCTTTGCATCTGTCTATGGGGCTTGTCGAGAAGCCCGAGACTGAAGATTATTGCACACAACAATGATTGTGTTTGTGCCCCTGGGCCAATGAAGGACTCAGAGGTGGAGCCTGGCCCGAGGCAAGACCTCCAGCACCAGGCTGCACCGCCTCTGCTACTCTCCCCAGCCTCTGGCCTCTCAGTCCGGGCTACACGGGCCCGGTACAGCCCCTGGTTCTCCTTAAAAAAATAAACATTACATTTTCTTCACATGTAACTCCTTCTAGGAACGAGGAGGTCAAGCCGTAACCTGGCCCTGGGCTCAACACTGTGGGTTTTTATTTTATTTTAGCCAAAAAAGCTTGAATCAAGCACTGACTTTTACTCCATCCAAGAGGGTCAATAGACGGTCAAAAGCTGTGCAACAACGCACCATCAGTAGTCCTTTTAACAAACCTGTTGACTCTTTTTGCCAAACTAACCTCGTTTGCCTCTTAACATTTGTTCTAGTGAAAAGACTGGACAAAACTAATGTGTGAAGAGAAAAGAGGCAAAACGCTGGTTCCGTGGTTTCTCTTTCTCAAAGCTTTATTTTTGGGATAACACAGTTTATACAGGTGCTGGTCATATAATTTAGAAAATCCTTAAAAGTTGATTTATTTTACTAATTCCATTAAAAAGTGGAACTTGTATATTATTCATTACACACAGACTGATATATTTCAAAAGTGTATTAATTTAAATGTTGATGATTATAATAAAATCCCAAATTCAGAAAATTTGAATATTACTTATGACCAATACAAAGGAAAGATGTTTAGAAATCTTGGCAAACTGAAAAGTATGAACATGAAAAGTATGATCATGTATAGCACTCAATACTTAGTTAGGGCTCTTTTTGCCTGAATTACTGCAGCAATGCGACGTGGCATGGAGTCGATCAGTCTGTGGCACTGTTTAGGTTGCTCTGATAGTGGCCTTCAGCTCTTCTGCATATTGCCTCATCCTTTTCACAATACCCTTCTCTCTGGGGTTAAGGTCAGGCGAGTTTGCTGGCCAAGTTAGAACAGGGATACCATGGTCCTTAAACCAGGTACTGGTTGCTTTGGCACTTGGTGCAGGTGCCGAGAAATCTGCATCTAAAAAAAGTTGGTCAGCAGCCAGAAGCATGAAGTGCTCTAAAACCTCCTGGAATACGGCTGCGTTGACCTTGTACCTCAGAAAACACAGTGGACCAACACCTGCAGATGACATGGCTCCAAAGCATCACTGACTGTGGAAACTTTACACTGGACCTCAAGCAACGTGGATTGTGTGTCTCTCCTCTCTTCCTCCAGACTCTGGGACCCTGATTTCCAAAGGAAATGCAAAATTTACTTTCGTCAGAGAACATAACTTTGGACCACTCAGCAGCAGTCCCAGGCGAGATGCTTCTGAAGCTGTCTGTTGTTCAAGAGTGGCTTGACACAAGGAAAGCGAAGCTGAAACCCATGTCTTGAATACGTCTGTGCGCAGTGGTTCTTGAAGCACTGACTCCAGCTGCAGTCCACTCTTTCTGAATCTCCTCACGTTTTTGAATGGGTTTTGTGTCACAATCCTCTCCAGGTTATCACTATTGCTTGTTCACTTTTTTTGAGTTTATTAGCTGATTAGAGTGTGGCACCAGGGCTCTTCAATATTGAACCTTTTCACAATATTTAAATTTTCTGAGATACTGAATTTGGTATTTTCCTTGGTTAAAGAAAAGTGTTTCATGAATAAATATAATATACAAGTTTCACTTTTTGAATGGAATTAGTGAAATAAATCAACATTTTGATGATTTTCTAATTATATTACCAGCACCTGTAATTTAATGTGCTCATATTTTCATGTGCCCATATGCGCCCTTAGTGTGTATGCATGTGGAGTGAGGGGGCTAGGAGGAATGAGACAGGAAGTAGTGGAAGTTGTACCTGTGATGCATTCCTTCCCAGTTCTACCTTTCCCATCAAAGACCTGGTGGTGGTCGAGGAAACGCGGAGATCTCCTACAGATTGGAGCTTGAAATGGGGAAGGTGTGCACATATTTTGTAAGCCTGTATAGAGAGCATTTTGCAGTATTTTATGACACATTTCAGCTTGAAGAGTATTAGACCAAAATCATATGCAGACAAGATAGTGAAGATGGTAAAATTGAGGAACTAGAGAAGCTCCCAGACGCCTACAATGAAGCAGACTTAGAGGATCAAGATGGAGATTAAACAAGTGGAGGCCTTGATTCAAGACCTGCAGCTTTCAATCAAATCTGCACCAATGTCTTCAAGTCTTTGCATGTAGAGGTAAGTATACGCCAGCTGTCACGCAGTAAATAAGGGTCTGATTCAATTAAATTGGCAATGGCCATTTGATCATTTAAATGTTTATTTCAGATAACAGACTGTTGGGCACACTGGATGCACTGGAGAAGAACTATGACAAGAACCTGGTGCTGGTGACACTGAGTACATCAAGATCCAGCTGCAGCTTGAGGAGAGTGAGAGACGCCACCAGGAAATCTTCAGAGTCAGTAAGCCATCGTGAGCCAGCTCAATGCTCATCTAAGTTCAGGGTGCACATATGGAGGGAGGGGAAAAGACTCAAGCCCATTCCAGAGCGTGAGTCTGTGTACTGGTGCTCTGGTTACTCTAGTCCAAGCATATTAGGTTAAATTAGGTTCTACACCAACTACAAATGCTTCATTCTAAGAAGCCCCTTCCTGCATCATAGCTTACTAGTTTATTTTTACAAATATAACACAAAACAACTAACACTGAATTATTTTAACATATTTAAAGAAAGAACAAAGAACTTTAAATTGTGAGATCTGTTTATAAGTCATTTCTTGAAGCTATTTATAGATGTTTTAGTTCTAGACTATTCCACAGGTTAACTTTCTGAACAGACAGACATGTCTGTTTGACGTTGGTTGTGATCTGAGTTTACTGAACACGAGTGTTCGTCAGAGCAGAGTTCATCTAAAACAGGTTCTGTCTTATTTTAAACATTATTTTTGCTATTTTAAATTTGACTAAGTGATTACCTTTCAGTAAGTTAGAGTTTATGAGCAGCTTGTTTGTTGGGTGAAAATAATCTCTTTTATTTAGAATAAAATGTCACCAATCCATCTTTATACAATGCCCCTGATGCCATATCTTTCAGGTTTTCTTAACAGAACTTTGTGATCAATGGTGTCGAAGGCTTTCTTCAAGTCTATGAAAATTCCATTTATGGGATTTTTATTTTTTATTGTAGATGTTATTTTTTCAACCAGCTCAATTACAGCCATTTCTGTGATTCAATTTGCTTGTAAGCCAAATTGATGGATTGCTTTGATATTTTATATAATTACATTTTTAGATTGGGATGACTTTAGCTATTTTCATGTTGTCCCTCAGAAGGAGGGGACGACTCTGGCCCTTCTTGTGCAGGGCATTGGTGTTGTGGGCAGAGATGGAGTAGTCATCAAGATCAGTTTTGTGCCTCGACTCGGACTTGGACTTAATTTTTTATTGCTCTGACTCAAACTTGGACTCCTTTATTCTCAAACACAAGGACTCGAGACTTGCCTCGGACTTGAGCACAAAGGACTCTGTTACAAATGCATGTAAATGTCTGTGTGTTCCACCTGCAGGAGGAGTGGGGGTGTGTCTGATCTGGGCTCCTGATTGGCTGCTACCCTTTATAAGGAGGATGTTGAGGCCGGCTTCTCGCTCTCTGCTTCGCTCCGTGTTTCCGGCTAAGCTCCGCCTCCTGGTTGTGCTGCTGTCGATGCCAGGGGCAGCTTAGACGCTCAGCTCCTCTTTATGTTTTCAGTTAGTTCTTTTAGGTGATGGGCGAGGTGGTCCTGTTTTAACGGTTTGTTGTTTTACTTAAAGGGTTAGGATTTGTTAGGCAGGGACAGAGGGTCACGCTGACGGGTCCAATGGCGGCTGACTCGGCTTGTTGCCCTCTTTTGTTCATTTTGGCCGACCCATCTCTGCCTTTTTGTTCTCCCTTGATTCTTATTTTAAATAGACAGTTGGAGCTTTAATTGTGTATGGCTTTTTGGTTTGTCCCAAACCCTCTGTTTAATTAATAAATTGTTGATTTGTGTTGCCTTACACTTTGTGTGGTTTGACTTTATGTTCAGGTCCCTTTGTTTAGCGGGGATCGTAACATATTTGGGGGCCCGTTAAAGTAGACTTTCTGTCTTGTGAGTTAATGGAGTAATTCAGGTTGGACTGGCAGGTGTGTATTTTTTGTGAGTAGCTTTGTTTGTTGTGTGTTAGCCTTTTGTCCTGTGGCTGGCCTGATTCTGGGTTTAAACATGGAGTATAATCTGGATGAGTTTGTTTCTGCTCCCACTTTGGAGGTTTTGCATCGGTGTCAAAAAGATGATCTCTTGCTAGTTGCTGAACATGATGACATTGTTGTCACAAAGCAAGCAAAGAAAGCTACGGTAAAGACTCAACTTTATAATGCTTTGGTAAAGCGTGGGACGTTGACACTGATACACACCAAACCTAAAGGTCTTAGAATGTCTTACTCTAGTAGTACGACAGATGAAGGAGTTAGATTAAAAGAGCTAGAAGTTGAATTAGAGCGCCTTGCTTTAAAGGAAAAGGAGCTCCAATATATTAATATGTTGGAGACAAAGAAATTGGAGCAACAGACACAGATTTGCATGCTCGAATTAGAGCTTGGTGTTGGTCCTCGGGTCTAAGTCTGTTTTTAATTTAAGAACAGTCTTTCTGATAGAGTAACTACATATTTAAACGAAAACACAGTTGCTGATGTATCTAAAGTCGCTGTTTTGGTTGATAAATATGTCTTAACGCACAAGTCTGTCTTTTTGGAACGCCCATTTGGTTTTGGTTTTGAAAAAAATGAGCGAGCTAATGGTAATGCTAGAGACATTGAGAAAAAGGCGTGTCTGCCCTCTGAGCATGTGACGAAAATTATGTCTGGTAATGTGGAAACAGAAGCTAATGTTGTCACTTGTTTCTATTGTAGACTGAGGGGTCATATAATCGCTCACTGTCAAGTGCTGAAGAACAAGAACGTTAAACCCGTAGTTTTGATCAAGACTGTGAGTCAGGAAGGAGTCGCATTTGCCTGCTGAAGCCTGTGATTACACTGACTTTAAGCCTTTTGTAATGGATGGTTTTGTTTCTTTGTCTGGACATAGTCGTAAAATCCCTGTGAAAATATTGAGGACACTCTCAGTCTTTTATCCTTGAAGGGTTTTACAGCTGAGTAACAAAACCGCTATTGGTTCTAAGGTCCCTGTGCACGGTTTTAACCTTCAAGACATCGGTGTTCTTTTGCATAAAATTGTTCTACAGTCAGACCTATGGTGAGGGGACGCTGTCGTTGGGGTGCGGCCTGGTTTGCCAATTAATGTAGTTTCTGTTATAATGGGGAACGATTTGGCAGGAGGTAAAGTGATGATTACACCAGAGTTAACACCTGTACCTATTGTCAGCCACAGTCCAGATAAACTTGCTAAAACTGTCCTGATGTGTTTACTTCTTGTGCTGTTACACGCGCTGCTTCAGAGCGCTGAAGTGAGTTAATTAATGATGATTTTGACTTAAGTGAAAAATTTCTGAGTGGGGCTTTCTTTAATGACGGTTCGTTGTATGAAAACAAAGAAAAAATCACATCAGTTGACTCTACTATTGACACTGAACCTGTCACTATGTCACGGCTGGATTTAATTAAAGAACAAAAGAGAGACAATACTTTGTCAACGCTGTTTGAACAAATTGTGAGTGATGAAAATATAAATGTTTCTCGGGGTTACTTTTTGAGTGACCATATTCTCATGCGAAAATGGTTATCAAGGCATTTTTCTGCTGGGATGATTGGCGGAGTGTGACCCAGATTGTTGTTCCGGTGCCGCATCAAAACAAATCTTATCTCTAGCCCATGACAATCCATTTTCTGGTCATTTGGGGTTAGAAAGACCTATGACTGAATTTTGAGGCATCTTTTATGGCCAGGCTTAAAGAAAGATGTGGCTAGTTAAATCAAATTGTGTCACATGTGTCAGATTGGAAGAAAACCAAATCAAACCATACCTCCGGCTACTCTGTGTCCAATCCCAGTTGTTGGTGAGCCTTTTGAGAGGGTCTTGGTTGATTGTGAGTGTCCTCTTACTCGCTCAAAGTCTGGTAATAAATTTCTGTGGACGGTCATGTGTACTTCTACTCGGTTTCCTGAAGTGTTTCCCCAGCGTAAAATGACCACTCCAGCCATTGTAAAGGCTTTGACAAAGTTCTTTTTATTGTTTGGCTTGCCGAAAGCTTGCCGAGTTTGCTAAGGACTGGGATGAGGGGATATGTGTGTTAATGTTTGCTATCAGAGACAGGAATACACTACAGGAATCTTTAGGCTTTAGTCCGTGTGACTTAGTCTTTGCACACGGTGCGTGGGCCATTGAAGCTCTTAAAATATCAGTGGTTAACAGGAGAGACAAAACAAAATCTTTTGGATTTTGTCAGTGTGTTTCGGTCCAGGCTCTGCTGTGCGTGTGAGCTGGCAAAAGAAAATCTTGAGTGTGCAGAAAATAAGATGAAAGGGTGGTTTGATAAGCGGGCTGAACATGGAGAGTTCTTGCCTGGTGAAAAGGTTTTGGTTCTGTTACCGATTTCCGGTTCCAGTTTACAGGATTGTTACAGTGGTCCTTATTTCAAGTTTCAAGTCTGCTTTATTGTCAATTCTTCTACAGGTACAGTACATACATACAGAGAATCGAAATTGCGTTACACTCAGACCCACACAGATAACATTAAAGCCTAAAAAATCTAGATCAAAATATAAAATGTAGATACAACTGTACAATTATAAATTATACACTAAGAAAATGTTATAAAAGGCATAATAAAATCAAAAATAAAGTTAAATAAAGAAAAATAAAGCAGTGCAAGGCAAAAGGCAGAGTGCAAATCATTGAAGTGAGCAACAGTGCAGATAAAACTTTTTAGTGCAAAAACAAAAGCTTATTAAGTCTGATTGAAGTGGGCTCAAGAGCAGTTATTTAACTGACTGATGATGTAGTGGAATGATGGCAGTTCCATGGAGAATGAGGTCGTGAGCAAACCAATGCTGCACAAAGTGACTGGTGCATGTCATCATATATATGTGTGGGTAGGGGTCATAGTTCAGTGGTGCCTGGGGCAGAAAAGGTTCGGGCGCGAGTTCAGCTCCTTGACAGCCTGGTGGAGTAAGCTGTCCTTCAGTCTGCTGGTCCTCTCCTCCCTGATGGCAGCAGGCTGGAGAAGCTGTGTGATGGGTGGGGGGGTCACGTGCAATGCAGAGGGCTTTGCGGATGAGACGTGTTCTGTAAATGTGCTGGAGGGAGGGAAGAGAGACACCAATGATCTTCTCAGCTGCTCTCACTTTGCATTGCAGAGTCTTTCGGCAGGACGTTGCAGGCGCCCTACCACACAGTGATGCAGCTCGACAGGATGCTCTCGATGGTGCCTCAGTAGAAGGTGTACATGATGGGGTGGGGCTCTGGCTCTCCTCAGTTTGCAGAGGAAGTAGAGACACTGTTGTGATTTCTTGGCCAGTTCTGCTGTGTTTTCAGTCCAGGAGAGGTCCTCTGCGATGTGCACACCCAGGAACTTGGTGCTGTTTACTCTCTCCACAGTCGCACCGTTGATGGTCAGAGGAACATGATGAGTGTGCGCTCTCCTGAAGTCAACAACAATCTCCTTCGTCTTCTCCACGTTCAGAGAGAGATTGTTGTCACTGCTGGTGCTGGATGTGTTACTGCAACCCTTACTGCCTGAGGTAATGTTATGTTGTGAAAAAGAAACTGGGTGACAGAGACTACTTGATTTTCACACCTGACCGCCGGCGTGGCACACGCCTTTGCCATGTGAACATGTTAAAATCTTATTATGACCGAAATGACTCGTACTTGGTGGTGGCAGACGCCAGTCTGCAGCGTTGCTCGGGGTTGAGAACACTGAGACCCGTATTCATTTGCGGGCCTGTCAGGAGCTGTCCGGTACGGTGGCCGAGACAGCTCAACACGCTGCAAATGAAGAAAGCACCAGCAAATAAAGAAAACATCTTCATCAGTTTGACAACACACGCGCTGCAAAAGTTCACAACACATGCAAATACAAAAACGCGCTGCAAATAACACAGACCACAACGTAAATGTTTTAAGGGGACTCATTTGAGTGACGAACAATATATTTAGGCCAACAATATCCAAACGACTAAGCAATTATACGATCATGATCTAAAAGTAAAAAAAAAAAACTCACTTTTCAGGTCAGTGACAACAACACTGACAACAACGCGACAGGCGAAACAATAAGCAGGTCCCATTAGGAGTTCGTCACTCAAAGGTGTCTCTTAAAACATTTCCGTTGTGGTCTGTGTTATTTGCAGCGCTTTTTGTATTTGCATGTGTTGTGAGGATTTGCAGCGCGTTGTCAAACTGATGAAGATATTTTCTTTATTTGCTGGTGCTTTCTTCATTTGCAGCGTGTTGAGCTGTCTCGGCCACCGTAGTCCGGTGCGAGCGCTCCAAGCCGCAAATTAGCGGCTGGTAAGCAAGAGCTGTCCAGTGCTGAACACTCCGAGCCGTGAATTAGTTTAGCGGCTGGTAAACAGGAGCTGTCCTGTACTGAAATTGAAAATGACTCGTGGTCCGGGCTTTGACTCAGGGTAAATTTTCCAACTCGGAGGCTTTAAAAAGTTTGTCAGTTTTATTGTTCCACCTTTTAGATTCTCAGCAGAAAGAAATGGTGAATGTAATTCAGTCCAATAGGTCACTGTTTGCTGATGTGCCCTCTCAGACTCATGTGCTCAGTCATGATTTTGATGCAGGTTCCTTTAACTGAACGTGCCAATTACACCTGATGACTTCCTTCAGTATTCTGTTATGGCCTTTGGCATGTGTAATGCGCCCGCCACATTTCAGAGGCTTATGCATGTAGAGTTGTCTGTATTGTCTTTTTGTGAAGCATATTTTAATGACTTGGTGGTTTGTTTGTCTTCGTGGGTGGAGCACATTACAGATTAACAGTTAACTTAAGCAACAGTGACCTATCTTGGAAAAAGGGAGGGGGGAGGTCAAGTGCATCCAGTTCAAGCACACTTGCTGTGTGAAAAACCACAGGAGATGCTGACGACGCATCTGAGCAAAGTTTGCATGAAAGGAAATGCAACCAAAGAACAGCAGAAGGAGGCGAAGAGAGCCAAGGAGTCTGCGAAGGTGTGGACACGGCAAGCCCGGAGCTGGGACTACAAGGAAATGCTCAAACGTTACCCCTACAAACCTGGGCTGGCTCTTCTGGAAGAGCTCCTCCAAAGAAAGTTTTGTGGCTAATGCTTCTAACCAAGCAGACCTGGAGTACGAAGAGAGGTCCACCAGCACGGCTGCCGTTCCCACAGCCAGTGAACCTTCTGTAGCAGCCGGTGTCAGCTCTCGAGCGGCCGGTGACAGCTCTCGAGCGGCCGGTGTCAGCTCTCGAGCGGCCGGTGTCAGCTCTCGAGCGGCCGGTGTCAGCTCTCGAGCGGCCGGTGTCAGCTCTCGAGCGGCTGGTGGCGTCTCGGTGGTGGAGGATAGCAGCTCCGAAGGCAGCACCACCGATCCAAGCGACCGAACATGGCAAAAGTAAGTTCTAAACCTCGCACACATCAGTCCAGAAACAGTGAACAAACTGCAAGGTTTGAGCTCATATTCTTTTGTCTGTATTTTTTTCAGAGATCAAGCTCAGTACAGCATAAATGTCAGGGTCAAGATGACACAAATAGGGCTCTACGAAAAGCTCTACTTCAAGGGCTACTTGATCAACACCCTACTGGTCCCAAACTGCCAGCAGGAGGTAAGATGCATCCCATTTGATTGATAAGTCTGCTCCGTATTACTCTCTGTGACCGGGAAATGTTTTAATATATAGTAGCACAGCACGTGTAGAGCAGCTATTACATTCCATATAGGAAGGGAACTCGGATACAACAGAGCTTTATTAGGGGTGTGGCTTTTCTTCTCACTACATAATCTCACACTTCTTTTTCTTTCATCACAGGTAGACAACGTCTCCAGGATGCTGAGGTACATCCAGCCAAGTGGGGATGAAGTCAGCTTGGACTTCCTGCTAAAGTCCACTGAGACCAAAGATTACCTCACCCAACTCCGGCGCGCTTACATGGGCCCAGCCACCATTCTGAACTATATCAAAAACATGATCCGGTTTGTTCAGTGTTTGAAGACCCACCTGAGCTTGGCTGCAGCAGATCCTGACTACAGGAAGTGCCAAGCCTACATCGACCTCCTCGCTTCCATCAGAAAGCCAGTGGCCAAGTCCAACAGCAAGGTCATGTGTAAAACCAGGTCAGTTGCTAATCTGCTTTCCATTTGTTTTTCTTTGATGACTTCCTCCATGTTGATTGTACTTATGTGCTGGCTGTACATATGGGGTTATGTGATACAGACATGTGTAGTTCTCCCGCATTGTGGTCTTGTATGTCATTCTAGGTATGACCGGTTCGCAGAGGGTGAGAAGAGCCTTCAGGAGTGCCAGGCCGTCCTCCAGAAGGCCAAGAAAGACATGCTGTCCATTTATGGGAGTCTGCTGGAAGGTGACCACATGGCTTCAGAGGAAAAGACCATGTTCCGGTATTACTGTGAAGCAATCCTGATCCTCGGCCACTTCCAGAGACCAGGAGCATTGGAGGGAATAACAGTAAGTGTCAGTAAGACCTCAGTTTTTGTGGGGGCATCAGCCTAAACAGATTATATTAGGTAGTCTGCAAAGAGGACGTTTATGTCAGTTATTCACTGTGTTTTTTTAGTTTTTTGTTTTTATGGACAGCAGAGTGGGACGATAAAAAATTCTGGTGGAAAGGTGTGTGTTGCAGTAAGTGAACACAAGACTGCGACAATGCAGATCGCCGTGTTTGCCCTCACAATGGAGGAGGCAGCAGTAAGTACACTTTGGACAGGCTAAATTGCCTTACCATGAAACATAGTGTCACCAGCAATGAACCAACAGATATTATCAGATCTATTTTTTTCTCTTTGCAGATGCTGGACGCATACTACACATGGCTCAAGTCTAACAAGTTGTTTGTGTCATCGTCGGGCACCAAGATTAGAAGTGCAACCAATGACCTCGCTCGTCTGCACCAACAGTAAGTATTAACAGCAGTCCATAAGACCTAAAAGTTTATGTTGGATTAGCATTCAACTAATAACGTATTTGTGCATTTATTAAACGGCTCAGCCTCAAAGAAAATGATTCAAATTTGGGAGTTTCATCTCATATTTCTGCCCCATTGCAGCTACAAACTGCCAAACATCCCGAGCCAGCAGATACACAGGACCGTGGAGACAGATGTGGCTGCCAACTTCACAGAGGAGCAGAAGGCATCTGTGGCCCCTACATGGCCCATTCGACGGCAGTGGCAAACCAGCACTACTGGATGAAGACTCTGGACACTGTTGTGGCCACTTCAAACCTGCTCAGCTCGCTGACACGGTATGCAGTTATCTGAAACAGTTATAATTATGTCTCTCAATGCTCATCCATCAGTTTGTCAGTGTGTAACCTTAAAACCTTTTTAATTTTGCAGCTCCTCGCCTGACGACTCTGGCGAAGAGGACCCCAGGGCAGAGAAGAGACGGCGAGTGGAATGTTCTCGCTGACAGCAAAATGCTCAAAACTTGACCCAACTGCAGTGAAGATGGCTAAAGTCATAAAGGATGGACGGCCAATTATCCACATTACATTTACTTTGTGTTTCTGTGTATAAATCAACTTAAGTAGCAGTGACCCAACTCATTAGTATTTCAATGGACTCTATGTTTGTGTGTATTACAGGCATTGGTTATTTGTTTGTTGTTTGTTGCAACAACAAGGATCGTCGATCATTTCCTTTCCTTTGCAGTGTTTCAAGCCACAGGAGATGCTGCCTAACCACGTGTTGATGCTCTGCATGAAGAACCAGACTGATGAGGAGAGGAAAGCAGAGGTGGAGAGAGCCAAAAGTCCACGAAGGCCTGGACCCTTCGAGGCAGAACCTGGGACTACAATGCCATGGTCAAGCGCTACCCGATGAGGCATCCAGAAAGGCTCTTCTGGAAGACCTGCGTGAAAGACATTTTTTGATCCTGAATGACCCTGAGGCTGCACAGGACGCACAGGCTGAATCCCATCACTGACCACCAGGCGCTGCAAGTGATTTGTTATCCACTAGTACTAGTTACTTTTCATTTAATGCAGAGTCATTAAATTTAATATTGGAACAATGGCTTATTTGTTTTTTTGTTTTTCATCTAATCATTCTAGGCCTGTTCAGCCGACTCTCCAAGACTGCCAGAGAGTCCTCAGTATCAGAGGCATGCTGGGCATCCACAGGAAGCTCCAGGACCAGCAGCATTTGGAAGAAGACCAAATGATGATGTTCCGGTACTGCTGCGAAGCCATCTTTGTCCTGAGGTACTTCTAGCGACCAGAAGCCGTGATGGCATTTAAAGTAAGTACTTTTACTTTACAGCGTTTCCTCAGTGTGTATAAGGTGTAGTGAATGTAGCAGCGACTCCTTAGTTTCCTTCGTCGCTTGGAGAGGCCGAGTACGGGTCCTGTATATTGCGTGACGAGCTGCGGCTTAAACACATTGACACCGAGTCCCAGAATGGATGCTTGTACGGTTTATTTAATTGACTGCTCAGTTGGCACATGTACACAGTTAAAATACTTCAGATTGTGAACGTTTAGCAAACGCTTGCAGTCAACAAATACTACGGCTACCCCGCTTCCCTCTCTCCTCCTATACCTGAGTGACAGTGAGTGCCACCTTTGAAACCAAGAGCTGTCACCGCCTACACCCACATGACCCACACCTCACCCTGGCAACCAGACAAAAGCAATGCGGAGACGAATAATATATACCATTCTGGCTCCTACAGTGAATATCTATTAATTAATAATCAATATGAATATAAATTATGTAAATTAATAAATTAATATTTTGATGTCAAAATATTTTGAGAGACGCCGAGATCCCAAACTGGCAAATGGCTTGCCAGTTCACCAGCCACAACCACCAGAGGGCGCATTTATGGCTTGCCACTTTTAAAAGTGGTTTTCCACTTTTAAAACACCTTTTAAAACACCTTTTTTGTTTAGCTGCAAATTGTTGGAAATATGTTATGGTGTATTACTTTAGATCAGTTAAATTATCAAAGTTTTTACCAGCGAGGAGTTTGTAATAATTTTTTAACAGTCTAAGATATTTAAATCTAAACCTAAGGCACTGGCTTTGTCAAAACGACCAATTTGTCAAGGGATCTGTCTGCAGACTACAGCCCATACACCATTGATACATGGAGTAAATAAAGTCTTTGTCGCCCTCTTTTGGTGAATATAAAGTAGTGTTTGAACCAAGTAGAGCACAATGTGTGTAAATACTATGCCATTTAAAAGATTTATATTATAAAACTGCATACTTATAAGAATAAACTATAAGAAGCCATTGTATTTAAATATTGTCTTTCAGAAAGTGACCTGACCTCTGATTAAAACTGCATCAAAAGGAGGTGGCATTAAAAAGAGACCACAATAGAATCATGTTTTTCGCTTCTTTATTTCTCCTAAACGTGAATAGCACATTGTATAAAACCTTCAAATTACAATATTAACATGAAGAACAAATAATTGGTGGTCATTTGCGTTCTAAGTCCAAAAATCACTCTGAGCTCGATTCATAGTCTGGCTAAGTGGCTAGGCTAACAGTAATGTACCAAACACATAGTTTGTATAGATGAGCACATAATTAACGATTTACGGCTTTGATCATAACAGCTGTCAAAACGCCTTTTCTATTTCAATTATGTGTGTGCATTTTTAATAATATAAATATATTCTATTTTTCTCTGACCTGTTGAGTAAAGTCGCATATACATTAGGATACGTGGCCAAAGTCCGAGCAGCCGTTTTAACAAAAGTGGCGGACGGCGGACTGTTTTCGAGAGGCTAGAACCATGGCCGCCAGTCATCATAAACCATCAAAAGTGGTCTGTCACTTTTAAAAGTGGAAAACCATAAATGCGCCCTCTGGTGGTTGTGGCTGGTGAACTGGCAAGCCATCTGCCAGTTTGGGATCTCGGCTCTGCTGAATATTCTCTCGTTAGGGGGCACCACCCAGATTCATAGTTCTGGGAACTAATTATGTTAATAAGTCTCAATCTAAAGGAAGCAAATTCTTCCTTGTTTTGAACATTTCTTAATAAAAACAAAGAAACCTTTAATGTCTTTTGGGGTTTTATTGAAGATTATACAAGTTTAACAATGACGTTGTCCAGCAGGAAAGTTTTTCAAAACAAAATCAATGCGTTGAGTCTTTAAAAGATGAAAATTCACGCTTTGCACGGTTTGTGCTGGGCTAGAAGCTTGAAAGGTACGAAAGTAAATTAAATAGCGGAGATTTAAGAAGGTGCGCAAGAGCGTAGAAACAAGCTTAAGAGAAGAAGACACGAGACGAGGCGAGAAGAGCGACCAAGTAGAAGAGGCGAGATAACAAGAAGCAGAGCTAGATTTCCGACGCACTACTTTTTGTACTGGCGAAAAGAGGCATGTTTCACGTGGTTTGGTAAAAGGGGAGTTTTTACTAAAGTTTAGCATTTGGGAATAAACTTCTCTGCTCCACCAAATAACAGAAATTAAACACATTTAAAAACCATATTGCTTTTACATTGTAGCATAAAGGCATAGGAAATGTTTTTACGATTTTGTTAATACCAAACACATGCGCATTATTCATACATTCCATGCGTGACCTGAAAGCATAGAATAATTAATTTTATTACACAGACAGCTGTAAATGTGATGAAGAAAGAAGTCTTTTATATTGTTATCACTCAAGATCTTGTAAGGAACAATATGAAGAGTACACATTAACTACGATAGACTTTAAAGCACACTTTTAATGCACAAAACATGAAGATGGTCTTCAAATTCGAATCAGAGTCGTTACTCTGCTTAACCAAAAGAGGGCAGTGTTCGATCATTCTAGAGGAATACATCAAAGACATTCTTATTGAGTTGAGGAGTCTTATCAATTGACGCTTTATATCAAAAGATTACTGTGTCAACTTTGGCGCTAGTCCGTCTGGTCTCTGGAAAGATAGCACCTACATTGTCCTTTGAAGTGGTGAAAAACAAAGTTGTTAATAAGGTTTACTCCTTGTTGCTGTCTCTTAACACACATCGGGAACATCTGGGGCTGATTAGCAAAGAATTGCTAATCAAATCTCCTTCGGTTTTCCTCAGTCTGAATAAACAGTTGTAAGGATCTGAAAAGGGTCGGTAAAGAGTCAAATGTGTAAATCTGTAATCCTTGAAGGCTGTTGGTTCCAGGTACAAAAGGGAAATGAACATTTGTGTGAGTGAAACTTAAAGAGCATCAATGTTCCATGTGTAGTGTCATAATTATAATAGAAAAACTGTTATGTGTAACAATCAGAGCGTTCTGGTAAATGAGAGCTTTGTGCATCTGTTGGAGCCGACATGTCAGCCCAGTCTGGATGTTCAGTATGGTGGGGTGAGAGGCTTTATTGCCAAGAAGTCCCCAAAACCTGTTGATCCAATGAAAGTCCTCCAGGTCCGTTTTGTCATACACTATCGTTACCTTAGATCTGTTCTTGTTTATACATTGTTGTTGGTGTTAATATACTATGTCCTCTCTGAATTTTTTAAAGGATTATTTAGATGAGCGCAAACTGCGACTTTGGGATTTCTTTCAAAATATTGACAAAGATGGCACCATGCGAGATCCGGTTGTGAGTTCAGAAAGAAGTGCAGGTTTGTGATTTTTTTTTTTTGCCTTTAAAAATTATTTTATGATATTTTATTTATGTGTTTCTTAATCTTTAGTCAACAGCACTAGTCATAGACATTTATTACAGTAATTAAAAGCATGCCAAAATGTGTCTTTAAAACTTGTTTTTGTTAATAGCGATCAACACTACTTTAGGATCAGTACCAGAGAGAGGAGCTGATTCAGAGACTTGACCGTGACAGGACAGGAATGGTAGATTACAGGTGAGTCATATTTTGAATGACTTCTAGAGACATCAGTGACATGTTACTGATGCCATCAATGGGACATTTTTATTCCTGCAGGGGACTAGCAGATACAGGAAAACAGATGATGAGGAATCACCGACGCCATCTGAAGAAGGTGGAATCCCGGCAGAAGAAGGAAAAACAGAAACGCGACCGTATCCTTAAAACCTTTCAGACGGCCGTGGAGGCAGTCACGCCACATGGCTCTGTGGACATGTCTCCAAGAGCCAAAGAGGACTCCGCCGGGCCCACCCCTTCTCTGCCACCCCTCTGAGTTCCTGGCAACATGTTGTCATGTCCTACAGCAGCCGTTACATCAGAAATGAACACATCCACCTCCCCATGTTAGGAAGTAGCACACATTACACACCCAGCAGTTCACCAGCCATGAGGTCCTTCTCCCAGCCTGACCTGCTGGATGGTTCGCTCCTCTCCACCCGGGCAAAGTCCTCTCTGTCCAGGGTGTTTGCTCGGATCCTGAGATGAGCCAGACTTCTGACCTGACCAGGTCTGGGCCATCTTTGAACCCCAAGCTGCCAGAGGTCAAACCCAAAAGCAAGAAAGTGAGGAAGAAGAAAAAGAATAAAGAATAAAGACTCAAAGAAACCAACACAATCTACTAAATAGTATAGGTCAGTGTTGATTTTCTCCTCAATTGGTACTGGTATACTTACAATTTACTCTTTAATTTTTGAAACAAAATAATGTACATTGTTTTATTGTATTTATATGCCCGGGAACCACATAATTACCTATAAAACTTATTCAGTTTATGTCCTGTTAAAATAGCTTTTTCTAGCAGTATTTATACTTTCCCAAGAATCTAACACAGAAACTTTTGCTGAACTTTGAACACATTTTCTTTTATTTCCAGAAGATAGTAATCAACATCAATTTTGCATCACTCTCCAAATGTTCTGATGACTGTTTAGCTTTTTAGTTTGGGTGTATTGATGCATTTTATAAAATGTGTAAAGTATTTTGAATTAACTTTCTATATAATATGGATACTGTGAAGCAAGACATACAAGTGTTTCTGAAATAGGCTTCTTTGTGCAGAAAGGTTTGTGTGGTTCTGTCAGTAATGATCAAATAAATAAATAAATTCTTATGATTTTATAAATAAATTCAAAATGTTTGTACTTGAAAATTAATGTAATTTATTTAATTCTGAAACAATTTTCATTTTAGTCTTCTAGTCATTCTTCCTTCATCCCTTCATCAAATGCTCTTTGTGCTGTTGTCTCATGTGGAGACAATGATGCAGTGTTTTTTAGTCTTGATGTGAAGTAGGCTGGGCTTCTTCCACTGGCTTCACGGGACCTTTTCCATTCCTGCAGCCTTCCTTTGCAACTACAACAAAACAGTTATTAATGGACAGAAAGTTGCTTCAGGACACACAAAAAAAAATACAATACAGTTTATTTTTTCTTACCACTGTGTTCTTCTGACTTTAGCAGACAAGAATGTCATCAGAAAATACATTTTTAGATTTTCTGCAGAAAATAAAAGACATCTGTTAAAACTGTTTCTTCAGTGTAACAGCTGAGATAATAGATTTGAGGTAGAAGGCCTTCTCACTTGTTTTTGAGATTAGCACTCTGGCTTTCATCCTCTTCTCCTGAACTGGATCATGTTGGGGACAGGTCACACTCTGGCAGGATTAGACTTCTTCTCGGTTTCTGGATGCTAAAAGTGCAGGTATTATTGTCAAAAAATATTTTTTATATGAATTAAACAGTTAGTTATTATTTACAGATCAAGACTTACCGGGACAGGTTACACCTGTGAGGCCAGCAGCCATCTCTGAAGAAAAAGAAAACCACAGAAATAATTCATTAGACAGTATAAAATATAACAATGTGACTATATCCAGAGCTGTTCATTTTACTGGATACCTTTCTTTTATCTGTCACAGACTTTTATGTGAAAAGAAGACAAATCTGGAGTGAGACTTCCCGTCAAAAAGAAATAAATAACATTGTTGATAGAAATCTAAAGACATTTCTTACCTTTGGCTTTAAAAACATAAAGAGAAGAGCTGGGGATTGCACCAGCCACCCTTCAGTTAGTGGACCATCTGCTCTAGCTCCTGACACTGCTGCCTCTATAACTTAGAACTTAACTTACACAACATGAGAGGGACATGTTGTGATCTTTGACAGATCACCCACTCTACCCCTGAACCATTGCTACACTTCTCACTACACTATTTACTTTGGACTAAGAGTTCTTTCTAAATATGTTCTCCACAGTTTAAGTGGAGTCAAGAGAACTCTTCTGGAAAGAACTGTCTCGGTCTTTACCCACTTGTGTAGCATTACAATACTTCCTGACATAATCATTTATCATGAACGGAGAAGTGGGCATCGCACCATCAACCCTCCAGTTGGTGGACAATCCCCTTTTACTCATGACCTGCCTTATACCGTACCAGTTCTCCAAGTGTGGGACGAATGAAGTGTATATTTATTTAAACTTTTAAACAAGTGCAAGGCGTGTTTTGGAGGAAATCCTGGGAAAACTGAACCATCAGGTTTAGTTTCTCAGATTAACTCGTCTAGATTAACTGTATTGTTTTTAATTATTATTTTTAATGTTAATTTGATGAAATACTACATCACTTTCCTTGCTTTAGCTTCTATTTTGTTTAGTTTTTTCTGGTTGTTTGTTTTTCTTGACACATACACTCACACTAATATTAATAGAAAGATAAAAGTGTAAAATACTGACGATGCCAAACATAGAGCTGAGAGTTACTGAGAATAGTATGTTAAAAATATTATGTAAAGAAAATAATTACTTGAGTCAAACCCCACTTTCTGGTTTTAAACAATCTTTATCCAGTACTTTAGAGGATTTACTAACTTTGTTTTATGTTCAAATTGAATTATAATGGAATTCCAGCACAATATTTAGACGCTTTGATTTTTAAATGGATATGATTACTGAATACAACATGAGCCAGAGGAGCGAGGGTCACATTACAACCCTCCAGTTAGTGCACGACCCCTCGACCTCCTGGGTCATGCCCCTTAGGAACTTATATTTAACTTATTTAGGCAACACCCATAGTCAGAGTAATTCCTGGGTAAAAGTCCTGCTGATTTAAAGCTTTTTAAAGCATTATCTACAAGATTTGCTGAATTGGTTTTGTTTCTAGAGCTCCTCCTAATTCCTACATAGTATTTGTTGAAGCGTGAAGATTTTAAAGCTGGCACACGACAATCCATTAGCTGGTCATCTTGGCATTAAGAAGACATACAATCGCATTCTGCATCATTTTTTTGGTCCGTCTGAAGGGGGATGTCACGAGTCACACTAAATCCTGTCATTGGTGCCAAGTATCTGGGAAACCAAATCAGACAATTCCTCCCGCTCCTCTGTATCTGATACTGGTTGTGTGTGAACCTTTGAGAGTGTTCTGGTGGACTGTGTGGGTCCGCTGCCTCGAACTAAGTTGGGAAATAAGTTCCTAATAACTGTCATGTGCGCAGCCACTCGCTTTCAGAAGTCTTTCCAGTGCGTAAAATCACTACTCCTGTTGTTGTGAAGGCGCTGACCAAGTTTTTTTCTTTGTTTGGGTCACCTCGAGTTGTGCAAACTGACAAGGGCTCAAACTTTATGTCTAAGGTGTTTGCGCAAGTCTTGAAACAGCTTGACATTCAGCACTGCCACTCTAGCGCTTATCACCCTGAATGTCAAGGCGCACTGGAGCGTTTTCATCAGACGCTCAAGACTATGCTTCGTACGTTTTGTCTGGAGTTAGAGAAAGACTGGGATGAGGGTACATTTACAAATGTTTGCTGTAAGGGAGGTGGTTAAAGAGTCGCTGGGTTTTAGTCCGTCGGAGTTGGTGTTTGCAAACACTGTCCGTGGCTCTGTGAAGTTGTTAAAAGACCAGTTGTTATGCGAAAAGTCAGAACAAAATCTGCTTGATTTTGTGAGTAACTTCGAACTGAGACTGACAGAAAAGCTAAAGTCAGAGAGTTTAAATCTGGTGATAAAGTCTTGATTTTGTTACCTATACCTGGCTCAAGTGTACAGGCTCGGTATTGTGGACCCTATGCCATTCAGAAAAGATTAGTGATCGGGACTATCTTATAATCACGCCTGACAGACGCCGTAGGTCTCGTTTGTGCCATGTTAACATGTCGCCTTATGTTGAGTGCGTGTCCCCACCTGTTGACGTTACTGTGGCGGCTGAACGGGACCGTGTGGCGCTGTCCAGTGCTGAAATGGCCGCTCCGTGTCTTGTCACACAGACAGTTTCAGGTGAGGCGCCGTTCAGTGAGAACTCTGTTACGCACGATGATGATGGAGGCAGGGTTCTGTCTGAGGCGCTGACTCATGGAAAACTGCTAAACTCTGAGGTATTGAGGGATTTGCCTGCGTACTTGGCACACCTTCCTGATTTGCAGCGTGAGAATTTAATTGATTTGCTAAATGAGACAAAGTCATTGTTTTCTGATGTACCTTCGAAGACCACAATATTAATGCATGACATTGTTGTTGGTGACACTGTGCCGATAAAACAACACCCTTATCGAGTCAGTCCTGATAAACGTTCCGTCTTAAGCGGCAGGTTGAGTAGATGGTAGCTCATGGTATTGCAGAGTTCAGTTATAGTCCTTGGAGCTCTCCTGTTTTGCTTGCGTTAAAATCTAATGGTGAAGATCGTTTTGCACGGACTACAGGAAAGTAAATAATGTTACGAAGCAGGACTGTTTTCCATTGCCTCGCATTGAGGACTGTGTGGATCGAGTGGGTGGGGCTACGTTTGTGTCCAAGTTCTGTTCTGTTGAAAGGTTACTGGCAGGTGCCGCTCACTGAGCGTGCAAAAGAAGTCTCAGCCTGTGTAACCCCAGATGATTTTTTGAATACAATGTTATGTCGTTTGGCATGCGAAATGCACCGCAACATTCCAGCGGTTGATGAGGATTATACTGTCGGGTCTGTCATTTTATGAGGCTTACTGGGACGACTTGGTAGTTTGTTTGATTCCTGGGTGGAGCATATTGAACACCTTCAGGTGGTATTGGGTCGTCTTCAAGAGGCAAACTTAACAGTGAACTTATTAAAGTGTGTATTTGACCAAGCAACTGTGACTTACTTAGGTAAAGTGGTTGGTGGTGGTTGTGTGCGCCGGTGCAGGCCAAGGTGGAGAGTATTGTCTCGTTTCCTATTCCAACTAGTCGCACTGAACTTCGACGTTACTTAGCCATGGTTGGTTTTACAGGGGTTTTGTAGGAATTTTTCTGCTGTTGCCTTGCTTCCGCTGCGCAGAGGCATGGAGCGCAGCCGGCTTGCTCCATGCCTCTGCAGTCCTTGTTAGCCTAGCCTTGTTTTTGTTTGGCCTGATGGGACCGGCTGTCTGAGTTATCGTTCTTTATTTTGTTCAGGTTAGTAATGAGGGGTTGTGTTGTGTAGGGTGGTAGAGGAGTTGGCACCGCTTCTACGGCCCTGTACAGGGTTGGCCCGGGTCACTCCTTCCTTTATATTCTGTTTGGCCGGCTCACCAGGTCCTCCTTTCTTTGTTACTTTCCTGTTTTATTTTTTCGGGCACGGGAGGGTTTTGGATTCTCTTTTTATTTACATAAAAGAGAGAAAAAAACATCAAGATAAAACAAAAGCTTAACAGTCCAAAACTAAATGAATAAAAACTATTTTTGAAATTAACTGTTTTGCCTCCTGTGTCCTCTTTTAAATATGTTCGACTCTTTTGGGCAGTAACAGTATTCCTTACTTTATTTAAATTTTAGGAATAATATATCAAGAACAGAGAAGGCTCGCACCATCGACCCTCCAGTTGGTGGACAACCCTCTCTCTCTAATAATTATGTCTTATACAGTACCAGTTCTTCCAGTGTGGGAGGAATAAAGCATATATTCACTTAAACGTCAAAACAAGTACAAGGCGTACTTTGGAGGAAATCCTAATCTCAGATTAGTTTTTGTACAAGCTTTAGTCACTTCTTTTGTAGGTTGACTGTATTTGTTTCTGTTTTCAATGTTAATAAAAATCCCACATAGCATTTCTTGCGTTATCTAATATTGTTTTTGTTTTTTTTAAATCACACACAGACACACCCTACTAATTTAAAAATCTGCTCTAGTTTAAGCTGTAAAATATTGGCGTTGTTGTTGCCAAATCAAAGATGAAGTCAGTCGGAGTCCGAGTCGTCCGAGTCCGGTTGGGGGTGGAAGTAGCGAGTAAAGCGACTGGGGAAGGACGCCCCAGCAGAGGTCGATGGAGTAGGATCGTCTGTGCTTTCTTCGGGCTGGTCGAGCGTGGCCTCTTGGAGGAAGGCACCTCAGCGTCCTCTTCATCCAAGAACCGTTTGGTGGATCCGCTGGGGCCGAGGAGGAAGAAGGAGGAGTTGGAGGACGGAAAACATGTTCAAGCATGCTCTGGAGAGGGATGAACGCCGGAGGACTCTCTGCTGGTTGCTGAAGAACGGGAGCCAGGGGCCGACTCACCTGTTCTTCAGCTTCAGCAGGAGGGTCTCTCTGGCGCCAGCCATCCCAAAACTCCTCCGGAGGAAACTGCTGGTCATCTTCTTGCTCATCTTCATCATCCTCTTGATTATCAGAAAGGCTCTCGTAACCAGAGTCTATTTCATCATAATCATCATCCCAATCTTCCTCCTCTTCATCAGATGGTTCAGGTGAAGAGGAGGAGGTGGAAAAAGAAACAGACCCTTCTTCCTCCTCCTCTTCATGAGCTGGTTGGAGTGCCTCGTACTCACCTACTTCTTCCTCGTCCGAGGAGATATAGATAGGATTGTCCGCAGAACCGGCAGGACCCAGACCTTCAATGGAGAATAAAATAATATAGTCTTTGTTTTATTAAAACATCAAAGACCAGAAACATACAAACTAATTAGCACAGGTTTAATATTTCATCAGCTGGTTGGAGTGCCTCGTGACTCACCTACGCCTTCCTCGTCCGAGAAGATGTAAATAGGATTGTCCGCAGAACCGCAGGACCCAGACCTTCAATGGAGAATAAAATAATATAGTCTTTGTTTTATTAAAACATCAAAGACCAGAAACATACAAACTAATTAGCACAGGTTTAATACTTCAACTGTCATGTCTGTCTTATTATACTTCAACCATTTAAACTGTCTAAGTTACACTTTTATTAAAATGCAGCTGTTATATGTGACTAACTTTATTTGGAAGTGGAAAGTGCAATTCAAAATAGACTGATTGTTGGATTATATTTTGTTTTCTCTTTCATTGTACAGTAGGCTGCAGTAGGCAACAATGCCACAGTTGATCTATTTCTTTTAAAATAAATTGATTGAAATTGACTCTGTAACACAACATTTGCAGTTTTAGGTCTAACTTTCCTGTTGTTAGTGTTCAACACATACACAGGTATGCACCTGCCATCTACTGACAGTTAAACACGGACAAGTACTGTCTCCATGGAGATGAACATTTTTAATGGATTCCAATTTAGAACGTTAACTCCGGCGCCATTTTTATCCAAGAGTTTCACTGCAACATTTGTGAAATTTGAAACTAAAACTCAATAATTTACTGACATATTCTCTGGTGAAATTAAAGTGTGCATTACTCACTACAGATTGAATCTACTTTTAGCGTTACTACATATTTAAATCACGAGTAAATGTCAGTTTATGACAAAACTATATTTTTCTTAAATTTTCCATTTTAGCTTTGGTAGCTACTTCCACACAAACAGTTATCATAATACACATCAAACACGTTATATGGACAGAAAATATTATAAATACTATCCTAATGCAGTCTTATTTGATTAAACAGTTATCTTACCTTCAGAAAAGAAATCCAAGATGACCGGGAGGTCAAAAGCATGTGCCATTTCTCAGGATATGGCAAACCTTAAACATATGATAATACCAAAATATTAAAATATGTTTATTTTTGCCAAGAGATTATACTGTGGTATGCAGCGTTCGGTTTTCTGGGAAAAGTCAATCTGAAACTCAGTTCAGCAACGCACTGGACAAGCCAAGTGAGAAGTGAAAAATTCTAACTGGAGCCGCCTTATATAGCCCCACCGGACCTTCTGTTTCCATGGCACTGACGCACGACGTCAAGCTAGCTTAGGCTAAAAGCATCAATAATCGATTTATACCAGTTTAGTGCTTTAAAGACTCAGCTGTAGCTTAGGACTCTTGTCTTCTTGGGTCTCTAGGACCTGGAGAGCTTTTTTTAAAGGTAAAATTTCTTTAAACTGTCTTAAATGACGGCTAGAGTTATAATGCAGTCATGTAGATGCACGTTTTGGCAGACCTTAGCATGAACAGACAAGTGTTATCAAAGATAATAATAAGGTTAGCAAACGCTTTATGCACGTCACTGCCTTGAAGATAAATCATTCATTTAGATCAATTTAAATGTAAAAATCCGTCTAAATAGCGTGTTCATCTAATGCTTTGTGAAAGCATATTGTGTAAAATAGGCTACTCTTTACTTTCCAGAGCCACTTTGTTTTAATGGCCTGCATACAGGAGTGGGGCAGGGCTGTTCAAAACGGCTGGTCTTGAGGCATGTTCCATATTTGCTGTTGTTTGACCTGGAAAATCTGCCATCAGGTAAAAGTTTTACCTTCATACAATAACTTTTAATAATGTTAGCATTGTGCTGTTTGTGTACTCTAGTCCTGGACTTGGACTTGGACTTGCTTTTTTATGGCTCTGACTCAAACTTGGACTCGTTTATTCTCAGACACAAGGACTAGAGACTTGACTTGGACTTGGACTTGGACTCAAACACTGAGGACTTGAAAGTGATGTAATGGGAAAATGATATTTTCCTCTTTCACATGCTCTGTGCTGTCTTTGACTGCAGCAGAATGATATGTGCACCACCTGTGCTACTGTTTTCAAACTAATACAATTGTCTTATACAGAGACAAATGCTGATTCATGTTAGACGGCTCACTCTCTGAGAGCCAGTGTTTCATTTTTCTTATCTGCTGTGATTTCAGTATAAATTCTAAGCCTGCCTAGTTAACATTGGGACTGTTCATGCAACCCTGTACACAGACAGATTTGTATGCTCATTCCTCCTTTTGCAAAAGATGTCTCTGAATTCTTTTTTTCCTTTTTCCTTAAATAAATCACAAAAATACATCTGTTGTTTTCTCTCAAACTTATTCCACAATAATATATTTATTTTTTCAACCACAATTCTTGGTGTCAGAAGTGGTATCGAAGATTGACGGCTGGACCCGGCTGAAGGACAAGGGTGTCATCAACCAGACCGCTCCAAGAGGTCTCCTCTTCCCCACATTTTCTTCTGACGGGAGGATTGTCCGATGCCGACCCTCCAATCGCCATCTCTCGATCCAACGTACTCAAATAACCTCCAAACGGTAAAATTATTACAAATTTATTAAATTAAGAGAAAACATTTTGTAACAGTGTCTAAAGGTGATTTTTGACTGTAACAAAGCCTAGACCAGGAATGGTCTAT
>JALDNG010002201.1:0-56106 GCA_024349245.1 Neodontobutis hainanensis | reverse complement strand
TCTAAGGCAGTCTGCCTTTTAGGGAAATTACAGGTACGACGGTCCAATTGCGGGCTGGCTTGTGGACTTCCTGTTTTGTTTCTTTTGGCCGACTCATCATCTAAATATTATCATAATTTCTTAATGTTTAGATTAGTAGGAGCCATGTCAATGTTGATTTCTGTGCATTGTTTGCTGTATTTTTATTATTACACAGGTTGGGGATCACAATATTATACAATTGTAACATGTATATTTTAAAGTTTGAAGTGCCTTATATAGATAATCTTGTATGTCTTAATAACTTTTAAATACTGAGAAAAATAGAGAAAAGGGAGCTCAGGCGAAAATAAAAAGAGTGGATTGATATCAAGTAAGTTTATTTCAATGTATGTTTTTTCTGTCTGACTGTGGAATGTAACTCTACAGGATGCATTTAGGCTAATTGACTGGAATGTTAGGAACAGACATGGGTCATAAAGGCTGACCCCAGGCTAACTGAGTTTAGGGCCACTTCCTTTCCTCTAGTAGAAACAGGTCTTATGACCATAGTGGTAGGTCAGAGGTCACGTGAACAAAGACCACTTCTGTGTCACACCATATAGGATGACGGTTGATGTAAACCAGATGATGTTTGTAGGATGTATTTAAGGACTGTGCTTCTTATACTCGGGGTGAGTCAGTCTCGGAAGAGTGGCTGAACTCAGATATCTGAATAAAACCTGATATGAACCAAATCGAACAGCCTGGCTAAATTTTTGGACTTTCTGCTTGATAACAGGTGGCTGGGCCCATGTAAGCGCGCCGGAGTTGGGTGAGGTAATCTTTGGTCTCAGTGGACTTTAGCAGGAAGTCCAAGCTGACTTCATCCCCACTTGGCTGGATGTACCTCAGCATCCTGGAGACGTTGTCTACCTGTGATGAAAGAAAAAGAAGTGTGAGATTATGCAGTGAGAAGAAAAGCCACACACCAGCCACACACTCCTAATAAAGCTCTGTTGTATCTGTGTTCCCTTCCTATATGGAATGTAATAGCTGCTCTACACGTGCTGTGCTACTATATATTAAAACATTTCCCGGTTACAGAGAGTAATACGGAGCAGACTTTTTAAAAAAATCAAATGGGATGCATCTTACCTCCTGCTGGCAGTATGGGACCAGCAGGGTGTTGATCAAGTAGCCTTGAAGTCAGTCAACAGGGCCTCTTCTGCAGGGAACTTTTCGTAGAGTCCCATTTGTGTCATCTTGACCCTGACATTTATACTGTACTGCGCTTGATCTCTGAAAAAAATACAGAGAGAAGAAAATGAGCTCAAACCTTGCAGTTTGTTCACAGTTTCTGGACTGATGTGTGTGAGTTTTAGAACTTACTTTTGCCAAATTCGGTCGCTTGGATCGGTGGTGCTGCCTTCGAGCTGCTATCCTCCACCACCAAGACGCCACCAGCCGCCGAGCTGACACCGGCTGCTCCAGAAGGTTCACTGGCTGTGGGAACAGCAGCCGCGCTGGTGGACCTCTCTTCGTACTCCAGGTCTGCTTGGTTTGAAGCATTAGCCACAAAAGTTTCTTTGGAGGAGCTCTTCCAAAAGGGCCAGCCTGGATGGTTTGTGGGGTAACGTTTGAGCATTTCCTTGTAGTCCCAGCTCGGGCTTGCCGTGTCCACACCTTCGCAGACTCCTTAAACCTTGTCGCCTCCTTCTGCTGTTCTTTGGGTGCATTTCCTTTCATGCAAACTTTGCTCAGATGCGTCGTCAGTATCTCCTGTGGTTATTCAGACAGCAAGTGTGCTTGAACTGGACGCACTTGACCTCCTCCCACCCTTTTTCTAAGATAGGTCACTGTTGCTTGCCCAAACTCACAATTTGACAAGTTAACTGTTAATGTGTACTGTAATGTGCTCCACCCACGAAGACAAACAAACAACCAAGTCATCAAGATGTGCTTCACAAAAGACAATCCAGATAACTCTACATGCATAAGCCTCTGAAATGTGGCGGGCGCATTACACATGCCAAAGACCATAACGGAATACTGAAGGAAGTCATCAGGTGTAACAAAAGCAGATATTACTTTGGCGCGTTCAGTTAAAGGGACCTGCCAATATCCTTTTAGTAAGTGTAGCTTTGTCACAAACTTAGCAGCACCAACATGATCCACGCAATCTTCCATTCGTGGAAGAGGATAACAGTCAGTTTTCGTTACACCATTAACTTTCCTGAAGTCTGTACAAACGCAGTCATAACCATTAATAATAATAATAATAAATATAGCTGCAAGCAGCAATGACGGGGCCAAGCACTAGGCTGGCAGCATCAGACCAATGGCAGTAAGCAACTAAAGACATTTCAATAAGACTTTTGTCTAAATGGCTGAAAAATCATCAATACGGTCATTAGCACTTTGATTGAATGGTTTATCACGTTCAACCTAGAGGCAGTGCAGTAACCAAACTGATGTGTGAAACAACTAGAGTGCTAAAACTCTGCAGGCAGCCTCAAGTCCTGGTTGCCATAACATGTACTAAGTTTGGTTAGTATATTTTAAAGCATTGCAGAGATATAGCCTGATATTAATTTTTTGCGTATTAGATCGATTTGATTTGCGCGGTATACAAAAACGGTTTGACCAATCAATGTAATTCTAATAACTTTTAGTCAGCATAGTCTTAAGATGATCTGGTTCCTTTTATATGAAAATTGGGGCTCGGCGTAGTAGGAGTTGGCAAAAGTATGTTTTTTTTTATTCAAAATGGCCGACTCCCAGAAGAGTTGGTACGGGAAAATTGGCTATGCTACAGCTCGGCATGATGCCACGAATCTAAAGAGATCAGTTTTGTGATTTTTGGCTAAAGCATTCTGAAGTAATAATTAAAAAATGTCACATTTTTGTATCTCTGGACCACTAGGTGGCGCTGCCCCAAAACTTGGCAGGCAGCCTCGAGTCATGGTTGACATAACACGTACTAAGTTTGGTTAGAATATGTTAAAGCATTGCAGAGATAAAGCCTGACTTTGATTTTAGTGTGCATTAAGTCAAATTCATTTGCACGGTATTCGAAAACGGTTTGACTAATCAACTTTCTTTATATAACTTTTTGTCAGCATGGTCTGAAGATGTTATGATTCAATTTTGGTCAAAATTGGACAAACGGTGTGGGAGGAGTTCGAAAAAGTAGGTTTTTAAAGAAAGACAACATGGCAAACAAGAAGTTTGGCGAATAGGACATATTTGTTATCTGTGCTCTCGGCTTGATCCAATGAACACATTAAGACCATTTGATTTACAATAGGTTAAGAAAATCAAAAGTTATTAGCATATTTGTCAATTTGGTTATAACTTTTGACCACAAGGTGGCGCTGCCCCAAAACTTTTGAGTACCTTCAGGGCTTGATGCAAGACGCATACCAAGTTTTGTAATGATGCGACAATGCGTTCAAAAATATACCACTTTTGACAAAATTCAAGATGGCCGACTTTCAAAATAGTTGATATGGGCAAATTGGCTATGCTACGACTCGGCATGATGCCACGCATCTAAAGAGACCAAGTTTGTGATTTTTGGCTAAAGCATTCTGAAGTAATAATAAAAATGTCATATTTCTGTATCTCTAGACCACTAGGTGGCGCTGTTCCAAAACTCTGCACACATCCTCAAGTCATCGTTGCCATAACACATACTAAGTTTGGTTAGAAAATATTAAAGCATTGCAGAGATATAGCCTGACTTTTATTTTTGTGCGCACTAAGTCAAATTCATTTGCGCGGTATTCGACAACGGTTTAACAAATCAACTTTCTTTATATAACTTTTTGTCAGCATAGTCTGGAGATGATGTGGTTCAATTTTCATGAAAATTGGGGCTACGCCTAGGAGGAGTTCGCAAAAGTACGCTTTTTTAGAAAATCCAAAATGGCGGAAAAACTATCATGGCGGAAAATGACGTCATAGGGTGCAATCGAATCGGCTTGAGCTAAGGAATCAGAGGAAAAAGAATTTTAATTCTAGGCCTTACGGTTCAAAAGTTATTAGCATAAACATAAGTCCAACTTTGAACAGTTGGTGGCGCTAGAGATATTGAATTAGACACTTCAAATTTACTAGGATCAATGATTGGACTGTCCTTAATGAGTGTGCCAACTTTCATCATTTTCCCGCAAACGCTTCTATGGCCTGCCATAGACTTCCATGGCGGAAGAAGAAGAATAATAATAAAAAAGAACCGGAACAAAAACAATAGGTGCCTCCAGCACCTTCGGTGCTTGGCCCCTAATAATAATGGGTTGGATTTATATAGCGCCTTTCTCAGGGACTCAAAGCGCTTTACAGGTCGTCCATTATTCATTCATACACAGTCACACCGGTGATGATAAGCTACAACTGTAGCCACAGCTGCCCTGGGGCACACTGACAGAGACGTGGCAGCCATTCTGCGCCTACGGCCTCTCCGACCAACACCACATACATTCACTGCACATTCTTACACATTCATACGAGGCAAGGTGGGTTAAGTGTCTTGCCCAAGGACACAACGACAGTATTTTTTTTTTTTTGTGGGGAGAGCGGGAATCGAACCCACCACCTTCCGGTTGAAGGACGACCGCTCTACCACTGAGCCACTGCCGCCCGATTAGCTTTAATCGTCAATAAGCAGGTGAGCTCCATGCACTACAGCTTCTTTCGGCTATGCCATACTGCAGCATATACTCCACCTGTTTTTTCAGACGATTGTCTGGATTAACCCGATATGGATGCTGTTTTATAGGCCTTGAGTCACCTACATCAATATCATGACTGAGCACATGAGTCTGAGTGGGCACATCAGCAAACAGTGACCTATTGGACATTCATCATTTCATTCTGCTGAGAATCTAAAAGGTGGAACAATAAAACTGACAAACTTTTAAAGCCTCCGAGTTGGAAAATTTACCCTGAGTCAAAGCCCGGACCACGAGTCATTTTCAATTTCAGTACAGGACAGCTCCTGTTTACCAGCCGCTAAACTAATTCACGGCTCGGAGCGTTCAGCACCGGACAGCTCCCGACAAGCCCGCAAATGAATACGGGTCTCAGTGTTCTCAACCCGAGCAACGCTGCAGACTCTTTAGCGTCTGCCACCACCAAGGACAAGTCATTTCGGTCATAATAAGATTTTAACATGTTCACATGGCAAAGGCGCAGCCACGCCGGCGGTCAGGTGTGAAAATCAAGTAGTCTCTGTCACCCAGTTTCTTTTTCACAACATAACATTACCTCAGGCAGTAAGGGTTGGCAGTAACACATCCAGCACCAGCAGTAACAACAATCTCTCTCTGAACGTGGAGAAGACGAAGGAGATTGTTGTTGACTTCAGAAGAGCGCACACTCAGCATGTTCCTATGACCATCAACGGTGCGACTGTGGAGAGAGCAAACAGCTCCAAGTTCCTGGGTGTGCACATCGCAGAGGACCTCTCCTGGACTGAAAACACAGCAGAACTGGCCAACAAATCACAACAGCGTCTCTACTTCCTCTGCAAACTGAGGAGAGCCAGAGCCCCACCCACCATCATGTACACCTTCTACTGAGGCACCATCAAGAGCATCCTGTCGAGCTGCATCACTGTGTGGTGCGGGCGCCTGCAAGGCGTCCTGCCGAAGGACTCTGCAATGCATAGTGAGAGCAGCTGAGAAGATCATTGGTGTCTCTCTCCTCCCTCCAACACATTTACGGAACACGTCTCATCTGCAAAGCCCTCTGCACTGCACATGACCCCCACCCATCACACATCTTCTCCAGCCTGCTGCCATCAGGAGGAGACTGCGGAGTTTCAGGCCAGGACCAGCAGACTGAAGGACAGCTTCATCCATCAGGCTGTCAGGAAGCTGAACTCGCTCCCGAACCTTTTCTGCCCCAGGCACCACTGAACTATGACCCCACACACTAATATATGATGACATGCACCAGTCACTCTGTGCAGCATTGGTCTGCTCACTACCTCATTCTCCATGGAACTGCCATCATTCAACTACATCATCCGTCAGTTAAATAACTGCTCTTGAGCCCACTTTAATCAGACTTAATAAGCTTTTGTTTTTGCACTAAAAACCTTTTATCTGCACTGTTGCTCACTTCATTGATTTGCACTCTGCCTTTTTTCCTTGCGCTGCTTTATTTTGATTTAGTTAACTTTATTTTTGATTTTATTATGCCTTTTTAACATTCCCTTAGTGTATAATTGTACAGTTGTATCTACATTTTATATTTTGATCTAGATTTTTTAGGCTTTAATGTCAATGTTATCTGTGTGCACCGGGGTCTGAGTGTAACGCAATTTCACGCAAAGCTCTAATTTGTGCATGCAAATCTGTGTTTGTTGCTCCAATTTCTTTGTCTCCAACATATTCATATAATGGAGCTCCTTTTCCTTTAAAGCAAGACACTCTTTAATCTAACTGCTTCATCTACCATACCACTAGAGGAATACATTCTAGGACCTTTAGGTTTGGTGTGTATTGGTGTCAACGTCCCAAGCTCTACTAAAGCATTATAAATTTGAGTCTTTACGTAGCCTTCTTAGCTTGTTCAGCAACTAGCAAGAGATCATCTTTTCGACACCGATGCAAAACCTCCAAAGTGGGAGCAGAAACAAACTCATCCAGGTTAAACTCCATGTTTAAACCCAGAATCAGGCCAGTCACAAGACAAAAGGCTAATACACAACAAACAAAGCTACCCTCACAAAACACACACCTGCCAGTCCGTCCTGAATTACTCAATTAACTCACAAGACAGAAAAGTCTACTTTAACGAGCCACCAAATATGTTACGATCCCGCTAAACAAAGTGACCTGAACATAAAGTCAAACCACACAAAGTGTAAGGCAACACAAATCAACAATTTATTAATTAAACAGAGGATTTGGGAGAAACCAAAAAGCCATACACAACTAAAGCTCAAACTGTCTATTTAAAATAAGAATCAAGGGAAAACAAAAAGGCAGTGATGGGTTGGACAAAATGAACAAAAGAGGGCAACAAGCCGAGCCAGCCCGCCATTGGACCGTCGTACCGACTTAACTCCCCTGTCCCTGCCTAACCAAACCTAACCCTTAAAGTAAAATAACAAACCATTAAAACAGGACCACCGCGCCATCACCTAAAAGAACTAACTGAAAACATAAAAGAGGAGCTGAACGTCTAAACTGCCCCTGGCATCGACAGCAGCACAACCAGGAGGCAGAGCCCAGGCGGAAACACGGAGCGAAGCAGAGAGAGAAGCCGGCACCAACATCCTTCTTATAAAGAGTAGCAGCCAATCAGAAGCCGAGACCAGACACACTCCTCCTGCAGGTAGAACACACAAACAATTACATGCAAAAGTAACACTTTTAAAAAAAAAAGAAAGGCTTGCATTGGTAAAGGTGTGTTAAACAACACAGACTAACCACCCTGACAGTTAATAGGAACCTCAGACCAGAGCACATAGCACCCAAACTACACAAAAAAACCCAGCAGCAGCAGAGAGAGAGGCCATTTTAAAACAGGGGCTTTAAATAGTTTCCTAATGAGGGGCTGGCCAAGGGTGGAGCAAGGAGGAGCACTTCAGGTGCCCTGGGTCTACAATCCACCCCCCTTTGTTTAATCGACGGCCTGACGATTGTCACTCACTGCCACAAATGTGGGCTTCCTGGGCACAGGTAATTGGGATCCAGCAGAATGTTGTCTTTCGCCACTTGGCAACGGTCACATTCCTGGCACCATCTCCGGATCTCCGGATACATTTTTTGCCAATAACAGCACCGATGGAAGAGCTCTGATGTCCATGTTCTTGATGGAGTTGGTTTAACACTTGCTCTTTCAGGGAGGCGGGCAGAACCAGTTGCTGAGCCTCCTCCCCTTGGAGTATAATTCCCCGGTAAAGAGCACCCCACTTGGTGAGAAGCCGGGACCACTGTCGGACCAGGGTAATGACATCTGGTGGCAGGCGACGTCATTCGGCTGCATCAGGGTCTCTCTTTCGCCTCCAGAATCTCAAAAACTCTCCAATGGTAGGGTCTGCAACCTGTAAGGCACACAAACCAGTTGCAGAGTGGAAAGGCAGGGTAGAGATTATAGCAGTTGAGGCTGTGAGAATGTCTGTACTCACTGGGTGCTGTCGAGACAGTGCATTAGCATTCTTGTTTATTCGTCCGGGCCGATACCTTATGGTGAAATCAAAATCAACTAGTTGGGCAGCTGTTATTGGAATATATTATATCCTTATATTTATCCAGAGAGACACGGAGTCAGATTATATTTTAACAAGCAATGGCCAGGTTTTAATCCTTGCAAGGATGAATCAAAGCAGAAGCAGTACAATATAACAGCGGAAGGTTTGCTTAAAGATGTAAACATAACATGAGATTATATACACAAAGTGACGTCCTTGGTAAGATGCGTTCACACTGCAGTTGCAAAAGTCCCGTGACAAGCCATGTCTCACCCTAGTTATGTCTACTCCATGCTTGGATTAGCACGAAGGACATGACATGAATCTGACATGACCTGAAGAGAACTATAAGCCCCCAGTAACAATAAACATTAAAATTAAAATTACTTATAACAGCAGCCCAAATAACTGAGGGGATTATTGTCCGTAAATACCACACATTTCTGTCCAAGTAAATGGTCTCTAAACTTCTCAGTCATTGCCCATTTAAGGGTGAGAAACTCCAGTTTCATTGCACTGTAATTGTTCATGTTTCGCTCAGGGGGTCTAAGACCACAGCTAGCATAGGCCACAGGTCTTACTTTACCATTTTGCTCTTGAGACAGGACAGACCCCAGTCCGCTATAACAAGCATCGATCTCAAGAATGAATGGCAGAGAGAAGTTGGCATAGGTCAGTACAGGAGCAGACATCATCCGATGTTTCAACTCTTCAAAGCTCCTCTCACATTCATGAGTCCATGCAGCAGACAGGGGCACCTTTGAAGACTTCTTTGACTTAGTCCCTGTTAGTTCGGCTACAAGACGGTGCAAAGGGGCAGCCAGCTTTGCAAAACCACAGATGAACCTCCTATAGTAGCTGGAGAAGCCGAGGAAAGAGCGCAGCTCAGAAACATGGTTAGGCTGGGGCCACTTTGACACAGCCTCAATTTTCTGGGATCTGTTGACACACCATCCTGAGATATAACGTGCCCTAAGAAGCTCACCTCTGTTTTAAAGATGGAGCAATTTTCATGAAAATTGGGGCTACGCCTAGGAGGAGTTCGCAAAAGTACGTTTTTAGAAAATCCAAAATGGCGGAAAAACTATCATGGCGGAAAATGACGTCATAGGGTGCAATCGAATCGGCTTGAGCTAAGGAATCAGAGGAAAAAGAATTTTAATTCTAGGCCTTACGGTTCAAAAGTTATTAGCATAAACATAAGTCCAACTTTGAACAGTTGGTGGCGCTAGAGATATTGAATTAGACACTTCAAATTTACTAGGATCAATGATTGGACTGTCCTTAATGAGTGTGCCAACTTTCATCATTTTCCATAAACGCTTCTATGGCCTGCCATAGACTTCCATGGGAAGAAGAATAATAATAAAAAAGAACCGAACAAAAACAATAGGTGCCTCCAGCACCTTGATTATGGCCCCTAATAATAATGGGTTGGATTTATATAGCGCCTTTCTCAGGGACTCAAAGCGCTTTACAGGTCGTCCATTATTCATTCATACACAGTCACACCGGTGATGATAAGCTACAACTGTAGCCACAGCTGCCCTGGGGCACACTGACAGAGACGTGGCAGCCATTCTGCGCCACGGCCTCCGACCAACACCACATACATTCACTGCACATTCTTACACATTCATACGAGGCAAGGTGGGTTAAGTGTCTTGCCCAAGGACACAACGACAGTATTTTTTTTTGTGGGGAGGCGGGAATCGAACCCACCACCTTCCGGTTGAAGGGCGGACCGCTCTACCACTGAGCCACTGCCGCCCGATTAGCTTTAATCGTCAATAAGCAGGTGAGCTCCATGCACTACAGCTTCTTTCGGCTATGCCATACTGCAGCATATACTCCACCTGTTTTTTCAGACGATTGTCTGGATTAACCCGATATGGATGCTGTTTTATAGGCCTTGAGTCACCTACATCAATATCATGACTGAGCACATGAGTCTGAGTGGGCACATCAGCAAACAGTGACCTATTGGACATTCATCATTTCATTCTGCTGAGAATCTAAAAGGTGGAACAATAAAACTGACAAACTTTTTAAAGCCTCCGAGTTGGAAAATTTACCCTGAGTCAAAGCCCCGGACCACGAGTCATTTTCAATTTCAGTACAGGACAGCTCCTGTTTACCAGCCGCTAAACTAATTCACGGCTCGGAGCGTTCAGCACCGGACAGCTCCCGACAAGCCCGCAAATGAATACGGGTCTCAGTGTTCTCAACCCCGAGCAACGCTGCAGACTCTTTAGCGTCTGCCACCACCAAGGACAAGTCATTTCGGTCATAATAAGATTTTAACATGTTCACATGGCAAAGGCAGCGTGTGCCACGCCGGCGGTCAGGTGTGAAAATCAAGTAGTCTCTGTCACCCAGTTTCTTTTTCACAACATAACATTACCTCAGGCAGTAAGGGTTGGCAGTAACACATCCAGCACCAGCAGTAACAACAATCTCTCTCTGAACGTGGAGAAGACGAAGGAGATTGTTGTTGACTTCAGAAGAGCGCACACTCAGCATGTTCCTATGACCATCAACGGTGCGACTGTGGAGAGAGCAAACAGCTCCAAGTTCCTGGGTGTGCACATCGCAGAGGACCTCTCCTGGACTGAAAACACAGCAGAACTGGCCAACAAATCACAACAGCGTCTCTACTTCCTCTGCAAACTGAGAGCCAGAGCCCCACCCACCATCATGTACACCTTCTACTGAGGCACCATCAAGAGCATCCTGTCGAGCTGCATCACTGTGTGGTACGGCGCCTGCAAGGCGTCCTGCCGAAGGACTCTGCAATGCATAGTGAGAGCAGCTGAGAAGATCATTGGTGTCTCTCTCCTCCCTCCAACACATTTACGGAACACGTCTCATCTGCAAAGCCCTCTGCACTGCACATGACCCCCACCCATCACACATCTTCTCCAGCCTGCTGCCATCAGGAGGAGACTGCGGAGTTTCCAGGCCAGGACCAGCAGACTGAAGGACAGCTTCATCCATCAGGCTGTCAGGAAGCTGAACTCGCTCCCGAACCTTTTCTGCCCCAGGCACCACTGAACTATGACCCCCCCACACACACTAATATATGATGACATGCACCAGTCACTCTGTGCAGCATTGGTCTGCTCACTACCTCATTCTCCATGGAACTGCCATCATTCAACTACATCATCCGTCAGTTAAATAACTGCTCTTGAGCCCACTTTAATCAGACTTAATAAGCTTTTGTTTTTGCACTAAAAAACCTTTTATCTGCACTGTTGCTCACTTCATTGATTTGCACTCTGCCTTTTTCCTTGCGCTGCTTTATTTTGATTTAGTTAACTTTATTTTTGATTTTATTATGCCTTTTTAACATTCCCTTAGTGTATAATTGTACAGTTGTATCTACATTTTATATTTTGATCTAGATTTTTTAGGCTTTAATGTCAATGTTATCTGTGTGCACCGGGTCTGAGTGTAACGCAATTTCACGCAAAGCTCTAATTTGTGCATGCAAATCTGTGTTTGTTGCTCCAATTTCTTTGTCTCCAACATATTCATATAATGGAGCTCCTTTTCCTTTAAAGCAAGACACTCTTTAATCTAACTGCTTCATCTACCATACCACTAGAGGAATACATTCTAGGACCTTTAGGTTTGGTGTGTATTGGTGTCAACGTCCCAAGCTCTACTAAAGCATTATAAATTTGAGTCTTTACCGTAGCCTTCTTAGCTTGTTCAGCAACTAGCAAGAGATCATCTTTTACACCGATGCAAAACCTCCAAAGTGGGAGCAGAAACAAACTCATCCAGGTTAAACTCCATGTTTAAACCCAGAATCAGGCCAGTCACAAGACAAAAGGCTAATACACAACAAACAAAGCTACCCTCACAAAACACACACCTGCCAGTCCGTCCTGAATTACTCAATTAACTCACAAGACAGAAAAGTCTACTTTAACGAGCCACCAAATATGTTACGATCCCGCTAAACAAAGTGACCTGAACATAAAGTCAAACCACACAAAGTGTAAGGCAACACAAATCAACAATTTATTAATTAAACAGAGGATTTGGGAGAAACCAAAAAGCCATACACAACTAAAGCTCAAACTGTCTATTTAAAATAAGAATCAAGGGAAAACAAAAAGGCAGTGATGGGTTGGACAAAATGAACAAAAGAGGGCAACAAGCCGAGCCAGCCCGCCATTGGACCGTCGTGCCCGACTTAACTCCCCTGTCCCTGCCTAACCAAACCTAACCCTTAAAGTAAAATAACAAACCATTAAAACAGGACCACGCGCCATCACCTAAAAGAACTAACTGAAAACATAAAAGAGGAGCTGAACGTCTAAACTGCCCCTGGCATCGACAGCAGCACAACCAGGAGGCAGAGCCCAGGCGGAAACACGGAGCGAAGCAGAGAGAGAAGCCGGCACCAACATCCTTCTTATAAAGAGTAGCAGCCAATCAGAAGCCGAGACCAGACACACTCCTCCTGCAGGTAGAACACACAAACAATTACATGCAAAAGTAACACTTTTAAAAAAAAAAGAAAGGCTTGCATTGGTAAAGGTGTGTTAAACAACACAGACTAACCACCCTGACAGTTAATAGGAACCTCAGACCAGAGCACATAGCACCCAAACTACACAAAAACCCAGCAGCAGCAGAGAGAGGCCATTTTAAAACAGGGGCTTTAAATAGTTTCCTAATGAGGGGCTGGCCAAGGGTGGAGCAAGGAGGAGCACTTCAGGTGCCCTGGGTCTACAATCCACCCCCTTTGTTTAATCGATTGTCACTCACTGCCACAAATGTGGGCTTCCTGGGCACAGGTAATTGGGATCCAGCAGAATGTTGTCTTTCGCCACTTGGCAACGGTCACATTCCTGGCACCATCTCCGGATCTCCGGATACATTTTTGCCAATAACAGCACCGATGGAAGAGCTCTGATGTCCATGTTCTTGATGGAGTTGGTTTAACACTTGCTCTTTCAGGAGGCGGGCAGAACCAGTTGCTGAGCCTCCTCCCTTGGAGTATAATTCCCGGTAAAGAGCACCCCACTTGGTGAGAAGCCGACCACTGTCGGACCAGGGTAATGACATCTGGTGGCAGGCGACGTCATTCGGCTGCATCAGGGCCTCTCTTTCGCCTCCAGAATCTCAAAAACTCTCCAATGGTAGGGTCTGCAACCTGTAAGGCACACAAACCAGTTGCAGAGTGGAAAGGCAGGGTAGAGATTATAGCAGTTGAGGCTGTGAGAATGTCTGTACTCACTGGGTGCTGTCGAGACAGTGCATTAGCATTCTTGTTTATTCGTCCGGGCCGATACCTTATGGTGAAATCAAAATCAACTAGTTGGGCAGCTGTTATTGGAATATATTATATCCTTATATTTATCCAGAGAGACACGGAGTCAGATTATATTTTAACAAGCAATGGCCAGGTTTTAATCCTTGCAAGGATGAATCAAAGCAGAAGCAGTACAATATAACAGCGGAAGGTTTGCTTAAAGATGTAAACATAACATGAGATTATATACACAAAGTGACGTCCTTGGTAAGATGCGTTCACACTGCAGTTGCAAAAGTCCCGTGACAAGCCATGTCTCACCCTAGTTATGTCTACTCCATGCTTGGATTAGCACGAAGGACATGACATGAATCTGACATGACCTGAAGAGAACTATAAGCCCCAGTAACAATAAACATTAAAATTAAAATTACTTATAACAGCAGCCCAAATAACTGAGGGATTATTGTCCGTAAATACCACACATTTCTGTCCAAGTAAATGGTCTCTAAACTTCTCAGTCATTGCCCATTTAAGGGTGAGAAACTCCAGTTTCATTGCACTGTAATTGTTCATGTTTCGCTCAGGGTCTAAGACCACAGCTAGCATAGGCCACAGGTCTTACTTTACCATTTTGCTCTTGAGACAGGACAGACCCCAGTCCGCTATAACAAGCATCGATCTCAAGAATGAATGGCAGAGAGAAGTTGGCATAGGTCAGTACAGGAGCAGACATCATCCGATGTTTCAACTCTTCAAAGCTCCTCTCACATTCATGAGTCCATGCAGCAGACAGGGGCACCTTTGAAGACTTCTTTGACTTAGTCCCTGTTAGTTCGGCTACAAGACGGTGCAAAGGGGCAGCCAGCTTTGCAAAACCACAGATGAACCTCCTATAGTAGCTGGAGAAGCCGAGGAAAGAGCGCAGCTCAGAAACATGGTTAGGCTGGGGCCACTTTGACACAGCCTCAATTTTCTGGGATCTGTTGACACACCATCCTGAGATATAACGTGCCCTAAGAAGCTCACCTCTGTTTTAAAGATGGAGCACTTTTCCAAATTGGCCTTGAGACCTTCTCGCTGGAGGCGTCTTAGTACCGTTTCCAGCTGGGTGATATGTTTGTCAACTGTGGAAGAGAAGATCACAACATCATAGAGATAACAACTGTAACTGGAAGTTCTGATCTCCAAACATTCTCTCCATCAGTCTTTGGAAAGTGGAGGGCATTGCAAAGCCCGAATGTCATCCGATTCCTGCTGCCAGATCAAGGGTTGAGAACCATTGGGCTCCTGAGAGGGCTTCAAGGGACTCTTTTATTCGCGGCAAGGGAATGTGGGTTTTACTATTGAGGAGCCGATAGTCGACGCACAGCCGAGCTGCCCTCCTTCTTCTTGACCAGCACAATGGGAGAGGCAAAGGGCTACTACTTTCCAGAATTACCTGTGCATCCAGGAGCTGACGAGCTGACACAGACACAGCAAAGACAAGGTGCAAACTAAACTTGTGACCCAGTGCACTAACTCGCATGCATAAGTGGGAGACCTCACCCATGTGCCCTGCTACACCACCAGGAGAGCTCCCAGCGTCACGAGAAAATATAAAAACAAGTTAACCAAAGGGCGAACCCAGTTGCAATAAAAACATCACAGTATCAACAGAAACCAAAACAGCAGAAAACAGCAGCAGGCTAGCCACCCTGTAAGAAAGAAATCATTATTTAAAAAGAAAGGCTTGCCTTGGTAAAGGTGTGTTAAACGACACAAAATTAACACCCTGACAGTTAATAGGAACCTCAGACCAGAGCACATGGCACCCAAACTACAGAAAACCCAGCAGCAGCAGAGAACATGCAGCAGCAGAGAGAGGCCATTGGGTGCCTGTTATAAGAATTTTAATTTTAATGTTTATTGTTACTGGGGCTTATAGTTCTCTTCAGGTCATATCAAATGCAAGTCATGTCCTTGCTAATCCAAGCATGGAGTAGACATAACTAGACTGAGACATGGCTTGTCACGGGACTCTTGCACCTGGAGCCTTGTGAACGCCTCTCACCAAGGACGTCACTGTGTTGTATATAATCTCATGTTATGTTTACATCTTTAAGCAAACCTGTCGCTGTACCCTTGTTACTGTGTCTGCTTTGCTCCTCCTTGCAAAAATTAAAACCTGGCCATTGCTTGTTAAATTATAAATCTGTCTCCGTGTCTCTCTGGTCCAATATAAGGATATAAAATATTCCTATAACAGTGCCCTAGGACTTTACACCACTACACTAGATTTCCTGCAAAACAAAAAAAAAAAAAAATATATAGGAATCAAACACGCCATGTTAGGACTGCAGGGCACAGGTCACTGCATTGCACAAACTGTACAACCTATACACTAATAGTTTGTGCTTTGTATATGTACAGCATCATATAACGTCATATACCTAAATAAAGAAAAAACTATAAATGGGATCAACATTTTATTTTATAGGCCGACTAATTGGCTAACAATTACAGTAATTACCACGGAAAAGTCAGGGACTCAATGGTGTGGTCCGTGCAGTGGTCCGTTGGGTCCGTGGACAGGCCAGTGTTTTGTTCACAACTCATTCAGTCAGTTTGCCAATTAATAGGCCCATGTTTAACGTCAGTAGGTCTGGTTATTTTTGTAATTATTTTGAAGAGAATTGAAATCTAATCTATTTATGTCTAACAATCCTTACAGCAGGCTATGGTCAATGTTAAAGCGCAACTGATATTTATCAATTATTGATGCTTGATGAACAGGAAAACGTTGCTTCATAGGCCTACGCTACAGTTAGACATATAGGCTATCACTGTAAAAGATTTTATTGTAAATTAACAGTAAATACTGGCAGCAGAGTTGCCAGCAATGTACTGTTTATTCACAGTACTGCTACTGTTGTCATCTTAACAGTAACTTACTGTTTTGCTGGAATACAGTACAACTGTTATATTCACAATAATTTACTGTTCATTTTTACAGTACTGCTGTCACTTTACTGTTATTTTACAGTTATACCATGTTCTGCAGTCAGTACTTTACTGTTTATTTTACAGTTGTAATACATTCTTCTGGCAGTAGACCAGATTAGAAAATATAAAACTAATAAATGATCAAATTAAAATGAAAATCAAAGTGTGGAGGTGTATTGCCATTAGCAGCTCCTACAAAGACAATTGGGGAAAAAATATGACACTGGGTCCTTGATAAGTTCAGAGAGGAACCATCCCTATTTGACAAAGTGTAACCCTAACCTTCAAAACAATAAATCAAATTGTGTTGTATGCAATAAAATCTTTAGAAAGTGGCTTATACAATATATTAAAAAAGAAAAATTCAACAAAGAAGTAGAGTTCATATTTAGCTTAAACTCATATATTCTCATATACTCATACTCATATACTCCATACATTAAAGTTTCAGGGTACTGGTGCTCTTGCACACAGATTTTAGACATTTTAAGAGCACATAAGCAACCAATGTCAAAATTAAAATAAACTGAACAAACAAGAATATTTACAGTATGTGAACTTGATTAAAGTACTCACAAAAGGACATCAAAGGAAAAGAGTCAGCACTTTACTGCTAGCTTGCTTTATGTAAATACTCACCCATCTGAAAAACAAATTCACAATTGTGTTACGCCTGCTGCCCTCGCTTCACTTTCTTATGTTATATACCTCAGCAGTGTCAATAACATACTTCTCAACATGTGCCTTCTTCTGCACAAATCCCTTTTGCAGATAACCTCTTGAGAAGCAGCTTGAGAATCCTCTTGGAGATAACCTCACCTATAGTGGCCCCTTTATTCCACGTTCTGAGTTGATGCCAAAAAAGCGTCTGAAAAACACAGTATTATATTTTCAGAGTTGTTATATAGTTCCGTGATATAAAAACCCCAAAAAATCAAAAATTGGATGGTTATCCCTTCATCATGCCTGAAACTTTAAATAAAAGGTGTGCAGAGACTATAGCTCAAATTAAAACACACTGGACTGAAGTTTGTATACATTCACTGTTTACCGTTGAACTGCCTTCGGTAGAAGAGGCTGACAACACAACTTACCTCTGAATGAATTCCATAGTACAGGTCGGCTCCTCTTGAAACTGCAAGCTGCAGGATGTAGTACAGTGCAAACAGAGCAGCAAGATCTGTTGGCTTGATGCCCTCGCAGATGACATGACCCTCCATGCTGATCCGGCCTTGTCCAGTCACAAGCTCTGTTCCACCTAAAGAGTAAAATAAGATTAATTTATTAAAGCACATTGTCTTTTATAAAAATTACAACATGAATGAAGAAACGTGGACGAATTCAGATAACGAGTTTTGAATTAATAGATACATACCAAGCACTATGACGCTGGCAGGTGGGGGCAAGTTGAGGGTCCTCTCCAAATCAGCCACTGTAGCAGATGTCTAAAGGAAAGAAACAAAATGGTTTGTTAGCCATGCAGGATTATCTCACAGAGAAAAGAGTAGAGCCCAGCTCCTCTTGATGAAGAGGATCCGGGAAGAGTTCAGACTTGAGCCCAGCTCCTGTCTGAAGTCCTCCAGGGTTCCCAGCTACAGCGGGCAGCTGCAGGGTCTTTGCGGAAAGACCGGACACAATCCAGCGGCTAACGTTAGCCCCGGATTTATCACAGCCATAGTTCACGCTCATTCTTGGTGTAGCCAGTTGCTTCAAACTGCAAATCCACCTGGAATTCATATTAAGTAAATAAACCAAAATGAAAAATGAAATAGGACCGAATATTTTACAGAGTTGTTTGTAGCAACCTTCTTGAAATAATATATTTTAATAATAACTATTTGACCAGCATTTGGCTTATTAATATTAAAAACTATGTTAGCTTAACTTTTAACAATTCTCCCCTAAAATGCTTAAAATTGGTAATAAATAGCCTTAAATTATAACGTTAAAAAAGCAGGAAAGTGGACAAACTTTTATGACATACACAAAACACACAAATATTAACAAAAGTTTAAAATCTAAAGAAAATAATTACTTGTTGAATAATGTTATTTCTGCCAAATAGTACAGCATAGTAACAAATTGCACAAGCTTATTGCTAAAGCTAACTGCTAGATTTACTGACTAGCTTGTATTTACCAATAGCAAATAAAATATAATTACATTATTAAGCAAACATTACCCCCAAAAAGTAGAATGTGCTTCAACTTACCTTGTGATTTATCAAATGCGTTGGATTGACAATAATATTCCTTGAGACGGTGAAACGATGCCAGAACTTCTCTGCATGTGTCCTCTTTGAAAGTACTGAAGGCTATACAGTAGTTACTTTAGTTTTACAGCCTATAAACTGTTAGTTCGATTTCACTCCCAGAATGCAACACAATTTTCAGTACTTTACAGTAATTTTGGGAACATGCCCAAAAGCCCTTAATGTTTCCGGAATGCATTCCTATTTTTAGTAAGTTACTGTTTGTAATAGGAAACTAACTACTGTCAGGATTTCGACGTTTTTAACAGCAATTTCTTAACAGATAATAACACAATAATATAAGCTAGCCTTATTTCGAAAATGTAATGTCCATATGGCAATGTGATAACGTTTAACTCTCGTGCTTGACGTCGTGCGTCAGTGCCATAGAAACAGAACGTCCAGTGGGGACTATAAAGGCTGCGCGCAGTCAGAATATCTTTCTTCCCACTTGGATTCTCGAGTGCGATACCTTACTGAATTTCACATTGACTTCTCCTGGAAAACGAAACGCTGCTGCATACTACAGTAGAATCATCTCTTGGTATAAAATAAACATATTTTAATATTTTGTTATTATTATATGTTTATGGTTTGCTAAAAGATGGCACCTGCTTTTGACCGCCTGGTCATCGACTACCTGGATTTCCTTGCTGGAGGTAAAATAACTCAAATAAGACTGCATTAGGATAGTGTTTATAATATTTTCTGTCCATATAATGTGTTTAATGTTTATTACCATATGTTAACCGTTTGAATGAAAGTTACTGTCTTTTTATTGCTAAGTACCAAATCTGGTATAAACTGACATTCACTCGACAATTTCTAAACCTGTTCTGATAAATATGTAGTAACAGTAGATTAAATCTGTATGGAGAGGTGCATACTTTAATTTTACCAGCGACTATGTCAGTAAATTATTACATTTTAGTTTCTGGGCATCAAATTTAACAAATGTTGCAGTAAAAATCTTGGACAAAAATGGCGCCGGTGTTGGCGTTCTAAATTGGCATTTTATCTCCATGGAGACAGTAGTTGTCATGGTTTAGCTGTCAGTAGATGTCAGGTGCTTTCCTGTGTATGTGTTAAACACTATCAACAGGAAAGTTAAATCTAAAACAGCAAATGTTGGTACAGAGTCGATTTCAATAAATTTATTTGAAATAGAAATAGATCAAATGTAGCATTTTTGTAGCATTGTTGCCTACTGCAGCCTATTGTACTATGAAAGAGAAAACAAAATATAATCCAACAATCAGTCTATTTTCTAAGACACATTCCACTTCTAAATAACGTTAGTCACATTACTCACTTTCATTTTAATCAAGGTGTTACTTAGACAGTTTAAATGAATGAGGTATAATAAGACAGACATGACAGTTGAAGTGTTAATTGGTTCTATGAAACCTGTGCTAATCACTTTGTATGTTTCCGTTGTTGGTCTTTAATGTTATAATAAAACAAAAACTATATGATATTCTCCACAGACTTCCCTGAGCCTGTTGCTCCGCTGAAGGACTGGGTCCTGGTGATGCGGACGATCTTATCGACGACTCCTCGGACGAGGAAGAGGTAGGTGGTGCTTGGTTTTAGATTTAGCCTACTTACTTGAGTCATCGGATGAAGAAGAGGAGGAGGAGGAAGAAGATGAAGATACGGATGATGAGGAGGAGGACTCTGATTACGAGAGTTTTCAGAAGATGAAGAGAGTGATGAGGAGGAGCAAGTAGAACCTGAAGAAGACGACCAGCAGTTACCTCCGGAGGAGTTTTGGGTTGGCTGGCGCCAGAGGATCCTCCTGCTGAAGCTGAAGAACAGCCCCAGGCTTCCGTTCTTCAGCAACCAGCAGAGTCCTTCTCCGGCATGCAGCTCTCTCCAGAGGATGCTTGAAGAGGTTCCTGCTCCTCCTCCTTCCTCCCGGGCCCCAGCGGATCCACCAAACGGATCTTGGATGAAGAAGGCTGAGAGCCTTCCTCCAAGAGGCCACGTTTAGACCAACCTGACGGTCCTTCTTCTTAGACGTCTGCAGGGACTTTCACCACCACCTGGACTCGAAAAAAGTCGGACTCCGACAGACTTCAATATCAACGACTGTGGATCTCTGAAGCTCGATTTGGCAACAAAAACGCTGATTTTTTACATTTTTAACTAGAGCAAATTTTTAAATTGTGTGTGTGTGATAAAAAAGCAAAAAAAAAAAAACATTAAAAAAACATTACTGCAAGGAATGCTATGTAGGATTTTAATTAACATTAAAAACAAAAACAAATAGAGTAAATATGTAAATTAAATAAGTTAAATATAAGTTGTAAAGGTGGCATGGCTCAGAAGGTAGAGGGGGTTGTGCACTAACTGGAGGATTGGTGTGTGTGATCCTCGCTCGTCTGGTTCATGTTGTATTCTGTAATAGTAGCTTTTAAAAAAGCAAAGGTATTGAATATTATGTTGGAATTCCATTATAAGTCAATTTGAACCGAAAACAAATTCTGTAAATCTACTAAAGTACTGGATAAAGATCATTTAAAACTTGAAAGTTGAGTTTTGACCCAAACAGTTCTTTTCTGCACTTAACAATATTTCCAACATAGTATTATAAGTTACTCTGCAGCTTTATTTTTGGCATTGTCACTAATATTTTACACTTTTATCTTTTTATTAGTATTGGTGTGTGTGTGTGTGTGTATGTCAAAAATATACTAAAGCAAGGAATGCTATGTAGGATTTTATTGAATTAACTGTGAAAATAATAATTCAAAACAATAGAGTTAATTGGAGTTGTTATGTTTACTGCACTTGTTAATGGTATGTTTATTTCTTGCTAAAATACGCCATCTAGTGGCTTCCTTGTTTTACTCTTTGACATCAGTAGAAGAAGAACGCTAGACAGGAAGTAGTGCTTTTACAGCCATACATCACCAAGATGGCAGCTCTTCATTCCCGGGTTTTCTTTTTGGTGTTTGTTTAAGCATTGTCTTTTCACATAAAGATCACCAGTAAATTCCACCAAGATCATCTGACGTCCGTGCAGTTTCTGGGTCTATGTTTAGCTGTTTGGATAGCTAGTCCAGCTCCTAGCGAGGCCATTTAGAGTGAAAAGACAGGACCACGGCAAGCAGCAAACTACAAAAGCCACCACGTGGAGCTCGTGCCATCTCCAAGAGTTAAGTAAGGCAGCATAAGCCCACCACATCACCTTAACTCTTCCAAACGAGAAATAAAAAAATAAAAAAGAGTGCCAAATGTCTGAAAGCAAATCCTTGAAGAGTAACTCCCAAGCAGTCCGTTCCCAAAACCACCATCAAAAGCAGGCTCAACAGCTAGCATTGAACTGCTCAGAGCAAAAGCAGAAGCTGCTCAAACTAGAGCCATATATGCAAGGAAAGAGATAGAAATCAAAGTTGAACAGGCACGCCTCCAAGCCACTCTTGATGCTCTCAGAGCAGAGCAAGAAAAGGAAGCTGCAATAGCAGAAGCCAGTTCTTTAGAAGCTGGACTATTTGAATTGGGCTTTGAAACACGCAGTGCAGCCTATGGTTCATCTCTTGCAGACAACCAAGAAAAAGCACTGCCCAATATGTTTTAGAACAAACAGCTCTCACTGCAACAGACCCACCCATCTCAGTAAAGACTGTACACACTTCATACGCACTGAAGCCAAAACACGAACCGATCCCAGCTTTAACCTTCACAACTTTAACCAATCAACAGCAACAGAAAGAAAGTATGCCTACGAAATGACTTTCCAAAACACCCATATCTGTCCACAAAACTCAAGTTCAAGATAAAATTGAGGCAGAAAAGACTAAAAGCGCTATAAATCCAAACAGACAGTGTGCAATACACAACAAGCCCCACCCTCTAAAACGATGCAGAGGGTTCAGAGAGAAAGCTCTGGAAGAACGTAAACAGATTCTCAAAAAATACAACATCTGCTTTCGTTGCTGCTCATCCACTGACCATTTCGCAAAAAACTGTACAACAGAAATCACATGCACAGAGTGTGACAGCAATAATCGCATTTCTGCTCTCCATCCAGGTCCAACATCATGGGAGTCTAAATCGCCCTCTCCCCCACAGCACGGCGTGGAGAGGGACCAGGCAGACACCCAAGAAGTCCCATCTAGGTGCACTGAGGTGTGTGGAGAAGGAGTGAACGCAAGGGAATGTTCTAAGATCACGCTTGTGAATGTATACCCCACAGGCCATAAAAACAAACAAAGAAAATGTACGCAATCTTGGATGAACAGCACAACCGCCGCTCGCACATCCACAGTTCTTTGACGTGTTTCAGATCCAGGAGAAAGTCACCCTTACACGTTGAAAACATGCGCCGGACTCACAGGGGTTTCAGGAAGAAAAGCTTGTGGCTTCATGGTGGAGTCAGTAAATGAAAAGTTGAGTCTTCCTCTGCCAACACTCCTCGAATGCAATGACATTCCCAACAACCGCTCAGAAATACCTACTCCGGGGCGTTCATCATCACACCCATCTACAGCAGATTGCTAAAAGGATCCCACCATTAGACCCCAATGCCGACATACTACTTCTGCTGGGCAGAGATGTACTGCAGGTTCACAAAGTCAGAGAACAAATAAATGGCCCAGGTGATACTCCATTTGCTCAAAGACTCGACTTGGGATGGGTTGTGGTAGGTGACGTCTGTCTTGATGGAGCACATAGACCCCACAAGTGAGCAGTTATAAGACTTTCATATTGGAGAATGGTCACGCAAATCATCTTCAACCATGTAACAGTCAAATAACTGTTAAAGAGACAGTCACAAAAAATTCCTGAGTACTGTCACAGCCCTACTAGTGCTCATGTCTCGGGAAGTAATGTGGGCAGCATTGGTCAGCAAGTTTTTACACGCACAGCAGACGACCACAAACTTGCTCCATCAATTGAGGGCATCCAGTTTCTTGAATAATGGACTCTGAGTTCTTTCAAGACAAACACAATAACTGGGTGGGTCCTCTGCCTTTCAGATCAACACGCGACGGCTGCCCAACAACAGACAACTGGCTTATGACAGTCTGACGTCACTCAGACACACTCTGGAAAAAGGCCAGAAATTAAGCACATTTCCTGGAGTTTATGGAGAACATGCTCACTAGAGGACATGCTGAAGTTGCACCAGCCCTTGGCCAGAATCAGGAGTGCTGGTACCTTCCTTTGTTCGAGTTTATCATCCAAAAAGCCTACCAAAATCAGAGTTGTGTTCGACTCGAGTGCCCCATATGAAGGAACTTCTCTTAACGACGTGTTACTCACAGGCCCCGACCTCAACAACAACCTTGTCGGAGTTCTGATGAGATTAAGAAAAGAGCAGGTCGCCATAACTGCTGACATCGAACACATGTTCCACTGTTTCATAGTTAAAGAGAGCCACAGAGACTTTCTCCGCTTCCTATGGTGCAAAGATAATAACATGTCCTCAGAAATCATTGAGTAGCGTATGTGTGTGCACATCTTTGGGAACAGTCCCTCCACCTCTGTAGCAATATATGGCCTAAAGAAAGTGGCAGCCACTGGCGAAGCAGACTTTGGAAGTGGTGTGCGCATATTCATTGAGAGGAATTTCTATGTTGATGATGCTCTTAACTCATTTCCTACTGAGCAAGAAGCTGGTCGAGCTCTCAAACATCCACAGCAAGCTCTGCCTCCTCAAACCTCAGACGACACAAAGTCACATCCAACCGTCCAACTGTCCTGGAGGCCTTTCCACCAGAGGACAGAGCGAAAGACATTGAAAACTTAGACTTGTGTGCTCAGGATTTACCAGTGCAACGTAGCCTAGGGCTGTTGTGGAATGTTGGCATGGACACCTTTACATTCAAAGGTGATGAAGACCAAAGCCTTTCACATGAAGCGTCCTCTCTACCGTCAATAGTCTCTTTGACCCCCTCGGGTTCCTCGCTCCAATCACAATTCAGGGCAGATCAATACTCAGAGAACTTCCCAACTTAACAGATGATTGGGATGCACCTCTCCCAGATGACATAAAAGCAGAGTGGTGCAAATGGAGAGACTCTCTCCAAGATTTGCAAAGCCTCCAGATACCACGTCCATATACCTCACTCTCTACAACTAATGCTCAAAAGAGAGACATATGTGTATTCGCCGATGCATCTGTAAAGGCTATTGCTGCTGTCGCCTACATCAGAGTATCTACAGCAGAAAACATAGAAGTCGGCTTTGTGTTTGGAAAGGCAAAGTTAGCTCCATAAGCAGGCCTTACAATACCAAGACTAGAGTTATGCGCTGCAGTGCTTGCAGTTGAAGTTGCAGAGCTGATAGTTGCAATAGTGGACATTACATTTAACAACATTGAGCAAAGTTGTGCTAGGTTACATATACAACCAGTCACGAAGATTCTATGTATATGTGCATAACAGAGTCCAACGCATCCTCCAGTCAACATGTTCCAAGCAGTGGAAGTACGCTCCATCTGAACTCAACCCAGCCGACCACGGGTCTCGTTCTGTAGCAACAACACAACTGAACAGCACAACATGGTTTGGGGGCCAACTTTTCTCCTCAAACCTTCAATAGACTTGCCATCTCCAGACATGTTTGAGCTTGTGGACCCTGCTCTTGACACAGAGGTGCGTCCACTGGTGGCAACCAGTCTGACGACGTCACAAAGCTAAAAATAAATCCAACACGTTTTGAAAGATTCTCCAAGTACAGTAACCTCATCAGATCAGTAGCCTGCTTGATCCACATTGCTCATTCTTTCTTTCCTCCTGGCAACTTTGAAAAGGGGATACTTCTGAAAGAACAATGGAAGAGAGTTCAAAGTCTTGCTGACATGTCCAAATGGAAATGTGAGTACCTCCATACACTGCAGTTGCGCCACAAATGATAAGATAAGAAACAAAATCTCAAAGAAGGAGACATCGTTCTGCTCAAGGACTCTCAGGTGAAAAGAAACGAGTGGTCTATGTCTATTATCAGCAAAACTTTCCCAGACAAGGACGGACTCGTCAGGAAAGTCAACGTAACCACTTCCCATTCAGGCATTAAAAAGACCTTTTCTCGACCAGTAACAGAAGTGTTTTTGCTCTTGTCCCTCGAGAAATACAGTGATTGACTGTTTAAATGTGGGATATTTATAATCCCAAGCGGGGAGTGTTATGTTTACTGCGTTTGTTAATGGTATGTTTATTTCTTGCTAAAATACGCCATCTAGTGGCTTCCCTGTTTTACTCTTTGACATCAGTAGAAGAACGCTAGACAGGAAGTAGTGCTTTTACTCCACCCAAACTGTAGAGAACATATTTAGCAGGAACTGTTTGTCCAAAGTAAGTGTAGTGATAATTGTGTCAGAGGTTCAGGGGTAGAGTGGGTGATCTGTCAAAGATCCCAACATGTCCCTCTAATGTTGTGTAAGTTAAGTTCTAAGTTATAGAGGCAGCAGTGGCAGGAGCTAGAGCAGATGGTCCTCTAACTGAAGGGTGGCTGGTGCAATCCCCAGCTCTTCTCTTTATGTTTTTAAAGCCAAAGGTAAGAAACACTGTTATTTATTTGATCTTGACTGTAAGTCTTATTCCAAATTTGTCTTCTTTTCACATAAAAATCTGTGACAGATAAAAGAAAGGTATCCAGTGACATGAACAGCGTTGGATATATTCACATTGTTATATTTTATACTGTCTAATAAATTATTTCTGTGGTAAAGAAGAACTGTTTCATGCATCTAAAAAAATATATTTTCTCTACTTTAGCATCCAGAAACAGAGAAGAAGTCTAATCCTGCCAGAGTGTGACCTGTCCCCAACATCATCCAGTTCAGGAGAAGAGGATAAAAGCCAGAGTGCTAATCTCAAAAACAAGTGAGAAGGCCTTCTACCTCAAATCTATTATCTCAGCTGTTACACTGAAGTAACAGTTTTAACAGATGTCTTTTATTTTCTGCAGGAAATCTAAAAATGTATTTTCTGATGACATCCTTGTCTGCTGAAGTCAGAAGAACACAGTGGTAAGAAAAAATAAACTGTATTGTATTATTTGTTTGTGTGCTCCTGAAGCAACATTCTGTTCATTAATAACTGTTTTGTTGTAGTTGCAAAGGAAGGCTGCAGGAATGGAAAAGGTCCGTGAAGCCACTGGAGGAAGCCCACCCTTCTTCACATCAAGACTAACACTGCATCAGTGTCTCCACATGAGACAACAGCACAAATAGCATTTGATGAAGGGATGAAGGAAGAATGACTAGAAGACTAAAATGAAAATTGTTTCAGAATTAAATAAATTACATTAATTTACAAGTACAAACATTTTGTATTTATTTATAAAATCATATGAATTTATTTATTTTTTTAAACGATCACTACTGACAGAACCACACAAACCTTTCTGCACAAAGAAGCCTATTTCAGAAACACTTGTATGTCTTGCTTCACAGTATCCATATTATATAGAAAGTTAATTCAAAATACTTTACACATTTTATAAAATGCATCAATACATCCAAACTAAAAAGCTAAACAGACATCAGAACATTTGGAGAGAGTGATGCAAAATTGATGTTGATTAATATATTCTGGAAATAAAAGAAAATGTGTTCAAAGTTCACCAAAAGTTTCTGTGTTAGATTCTTGGGAAAGTATAAATACTGCTAGAAAAAAGCTATTTTAACAGGACATAAACTGAATAAGTTTTATAGGTAATTATGTGGTTCCCAGACATATAAATACAATAAAACGATGTACATTATTTTGTTTCAAAAATTAAAGAGTAAATTGTAAATATATTATACCAATTGAGGAGAAAATCAACACTGGCCTATACTATTTAGTAGATTGTATTGGTTTCTTTGAGTCTTTATCCAGGGTTTTCTTGCTTTTGGGTTTGACCTCTGGCAGCTTGGGGTTCAAAGATGGCGCAGACCTGGTCAGGTCAGAAGTCTGGCTCATCTCAGGATCCGAGCAAACACCCTGGGCAGAGAGGACTTTGCCCGGGTGGAGGCGAACCATCCAGCAGGTCAGGCTGGGAGAAGGACCTCATGGCTGGTGAACTGCTGGGTCTGTAATGTGTGCTACTTCCTAACATGGGGAGGGGATGTGTTCATTTCTGATGTAACGGCTGCTGTAGGACATGACAACATGTTGCCAGGAACTCAGAGGGGTGGCAGAGAATGGGTGGGGCCCGGCAGAGTCCTCTTTGGCTCCTGGAGACATGACCACAGAGCCATGTGGCGTGACTGCCTCCACGGCGGTCTGAAAGGTTTTAAGGATACACGGTCGCGTTTCTGTTTTTCCTTCTTCTGCCGGGATTCCACCTTCTTCAGATGACGCCGGTGATCCCTCATCGTCTGTTTTCTTGTATCTGCTAGTCCCTGCAGGAATAAAAATGTCCCATTGATGGCATCTGTAACATGTCACTGATGTCTCTAGAAGTCATTCCAAATCGACTCACCTGTAATCTACCATTCCTGTCCTGTCACGGTCAAGTCTCTGAATCAGCTCCTCTCTCTGGTACCGATCCTTAAGTAGTGTTGATCGCTATTAACAAAAACAAGTTTTAAAGACACATTTTGGCATGCTTTTAATTACTGTAATAAATGTCTCTATGACTAGTGCTGTTGACAAAAGATTAAGAAACACATAAATAAAATATTATAAAATTATTTTTAAAGGCAAAAATAAATCACAAACCTGCACTGCTTTCTGAACTAACAACTGGATCTCGCATGGTGCCATCTTTGTCAATATTTTGAAAGAAATCCCAAAGTTGCAGCTTGCGATCATCTAAATAATCATTAAAAATTCAGAGAGGACATAGTATATTAACACCAACAACAATGTATAAACAAGAACAGATCTAAGGTAATGATAGTGTATGACAAAAGGGACCTGGATGACTTTCATTGGATCAACAGGTTTTGAAACTTCTTGGCAATAAAGCCTCTCACCCCACCATACTGAACATCCAGACTGGGCTGACATGTCGGCTCCAACAGATGCACAAAGCTCTCGTTTACCAGAACGCTCTGATTGTTACACATAACAGTTTTTCTATTATAATTATGACACTACACATGGAACATTGATGCTCTTTAAGTTTCACTCACACAAATGTTCATTTCCTCCAGTGCACTTCTCGGTGAGTTCTTCACCACATTGACCAAAGCAAGAGCTCCTCTACTGTTAAAGAGTTGTAGCAGCTGTGAGAGAAAAACATAAAAATTATATTTCAACAAACTCAGACGTGAGGTCATTAATGATAAATATAACAGTTCAATAAACAGAGACAGTGGACAGGTCAGAGTTAATATAAAACCAACAGAAATATTCAAGAGGCTTTTACCTGAAGAATGAAGGTTTGTTTGACAATAATGTGTTAAAGAGTTATCTTTATGTTTACTCTAACATTGTGTCAAACTGTTTATCTACAAAAGAAGTGCTGCACAAATCAAAGTGTTGGAGACTGGCCAGAATATCATTATTGTGTCTCCTGTAATAAACTCCGAGAAACATGTCACAGTCTCTTTATATTAGAACATTCCCTCAGTATTTTTAGGTCTTTGGTTTTGACTCTTCAGCTGTGGAGCTGCATGGATCTTAAATTAATCTTAAACTCAAAATAATACACAATATTTCCACATTATTTTAAAGAAGAGTCTAATAATGTGAGTGTGACATTTCTTTGAGTCAAGGAGGTTTTATTAAAGAAAGGTTTTAAAAAGATTATTTTATTTTACAGCAAAGGAGCTCACCAATGTTGGGGTTGAAGATTTCCTGGTGGCGTCTCTCACACTCCTCAAGCTGCAGCTGGAGCTTTATCAACTCACGCCGTGTCACCAGCAGCAGGTTCTTGTCTTAGGTCTTCTCCAGTGCTTCCAGTGTGCCCACCATGGCTGTTATCTGAGATTAAAATGAAAATAATCAGATGACCACTCCCAATTTAATTTAATCAAACACTTATTTACTGACTGCTGGCCGTATACTTACCTCTACATGCAAAGATTCAAAGACACATGGTGGCGTTTTTGATTGAAAGCTGCAGGTCTTGAATCAACGCCTCCACTTGTTTAATCTCCACCTTTATCACCTCTAAGTCTGCTTCGTTGTAGTCGTCTGGGTTCTTCTCTAGCGCCTCAGCTTCACAATCTTCTCTGCATATGACGTCATCTCATACTCTTCAAGCTGAAATGTGCAAGAAATGTGTCAATACTGTGAAATACTGCAAAGTACTGTAATGATAGCTACACTAGAAGTGTCCAGAAGGTGGCAGTACTGTGTCAGGTGGAACAACATATATGCAGCAGAGTTGCAACTCTCCTGTTGCACAACTGCAGCACATCAGGAAATTTATATGCCATTTTGACCACTTTTCTTTGTTTTTTCATTGACCTACATCAGTCAACTGCTCAGTTTCTCATATATTGCACTTTTATTGATTTTTTTTTATATATTTTTTCAATTTTGTCCAAAAGTGGTCAGCACATATGCTGCATGCACGCAGAGCAAATGCTGCTGCCCCCACTGCTCTTAATTTCAGGGATTTATAATTTAAATTATTTGATATCCCGTTAATCTCAAATAAATGTAAATTGAGAATATGTTTTTTCATATTTTCACCAATCTCCTCACAAAATGTCCTGCACGAGTTTGACCACCGGACATGCAGCACATAAGCTGCAGTATATTTTCAACCATATTTTTTGAGTTGAAATCCTGATAAAACTGTAAATTAAACCCGGATAAAACTATAAAATCCTGCCATATTATAACCATTTTCTCATTTTCAGCCCAATATTATATAAAATCATATTGTAATGATATGTTTTACAGTTTCAAAGCAAACATTTTTTTAATTGCTTTTCTTTTTAAGTTAAATGTGTAGGTTTTATATGTGTTCAGGTTAGTATATGTGTTTGGATAAACAACCAGAGCCTGCAAACATACACCTGTCCACCAGATGGCAATGTGGATCTAGAATCCTAATAGATCGAGTTATTTCAAACTTTTGTTATGCACTACATTTTTTTTGACAAGTAGCTGTATTTTTACTTTAGTATGCTTTTTCAGTACTGCTGACTAAGGGTAACATATAGCCTAGATTCAGGCCTTTCACTGGTGATTTGTTTTGCAATAAAAACAAAAGTCTAATTAAAAGGAATGTTTAAAATATATATTTTGTATTTGCAAAAAAAAAAAAAAAATCCAGCCACTCCAGCTCCAGGAGACAGATGTAGTCTTGTAATATAAAAGAATCTACTGGTGAATGAATGGCCTGATGTGTTCACACATCCAGCCAGTCGAGGATCAGTCCTTCTCCTCAAAAAGACTTTTCTTGACGTCGTAGTCAAACAGCAGCTCCTCGCACAAAAGAATGTCTCTCTTTGCCTGGAACAGAATGACATCCCTCTGTCCTTCAGGGAAGTTCATCATGCAGTTGACCGGTCTCAGGTTTGCCATCTTGGAGGAATGGTTGATCTTCCGGCCCATGGTGTTTTCTGTTGGGTGACACTCGCAGGGAAAGTCTCAGCGTCCACACAGAGGTCCGTCCAGCATGATGGAAAAGAAAAGGTAGCCCATGTCACCCTTGATGGACTTGATCAACGTCCGGCCCTCTGCTCCTGTGATTACCTTGCCATGGTAATCACAAACGATGGAGCCCGTGGCAACAACTCCTGTGGTCAAAAGAAGGTGCAATTAGGATTCACTCTTAGGAATAGGAATAAAAATATCTCCGTAGTATCAGTAAGATCTGACGCTATCGGTTCTGCTTTCGATACTGGAGGAAAAAATGAATGTAGGCTATGTATTTTTGCTTAATGTTATTGTGCACATTTTATCTCACCAAATATTTCTAATGTGCGATCATACGACGCGTTTGTCTGTGAGATCTCTCATGCGCCGCGGAGGCTGTCTGTCACTTACACACACAACGAAAGCTGCACACGACACGCACAACAGTACGAAACTCCCGCTTAATAATAAAGAGTGAAGATGGAGAAGAGATTTGCTTAATAATAATATTAATAATAATAATAATATACATTTTATCTTACCAAACATTTCTAATTTGCAATATTATTAAGACTCTCATGTGCGCTGGAGGCTGTCTGTCAGTCAGGCGCAGGCACACTCATAACAGTACGAAAACTCATGCTTAATACAAAGAGTGACGAGGGCGAGAGAGCAAAAAGAGTTGATGCAGACAACGCTCGTTGTCATAAGTGCAACAAAATGTTTGCAAGTAAGTAGGAAACACAAGCAATCTGTCTAAGCACCCTTCAAAAGTGCATTATGTGCAGACAGAGAAATGCAAAGTGTTCGACTGCCTAGCTTATGTGTTGTAAGTATGTATGTAAATGTATTTATTTATTTGGCTAACTTAAATGCACAGCACTTCAAGTTAGTTTACTATATATATATATATATATATATATAGTAAACTAACTTGAAGAAAAATTTAATTTTTATAAAGCTGCAGCTACTATGAACCAACCAACTCCTCCTAACACCTCTGGTCCAAGACAAGCCCAAAACACACAACACAAAGTACCGATAAGAATACCGTTAAAGTACCGGACCCTTAAGCTGTATCAATAAGAGTAGTAATACCATTAAAACCTTAACAATACCCATCCCTACTCACAAGACAAAAATGGTATGTATTTTTATGTATTATGTTTACATACCTTGTCCTTTTGCATCAAAGTCCGTGAGGGCCAGGCCTGTCCACTTTTGGTTCTGGACCATTGTGATGATCCTGGATCCGACTCCACCTGCACCCTAGTGACCAGAGTATGTGAGCGGTGCGGAGCGGAGCGGAGCGAGGAGCGGAGCGGTGTGATTTTGCCCGGTGCGAGGAGCGGATTTTTAAATGTTGAGCTGCGTTGTGATTTTCTCCCGCTCGAAACGCTCCACTATCGCTCAATTACCAATCACGAGGCAGGAGTCCCAGGACCAAACCACTGTCAGGAGACGGAGGGTTTGGGTCTGTTCAGTGTTCAAAATTACAAAAAGTATGGATGTTTTTCTCTTAGTACTGCGTATTCGTTTTACACTACATGCATCTTCTGATCAGACACTGGTGTTATTAAAAAAATAAAAATAAAAAAATACGCTGGAGCGACGGAGCGAGACGTATATGGGACGGAGCGGGGAGGGAGCGAGAGCGGAAAATTGCACACCGGAGCGGAGCTTGAGCGGAGTATTTATGAAATACTTTGAGCGTGGAGCGCAAATTCTTGCCGCTCCGCTCCGCTCACATACCCTGCTAGTGACGGGTTTCTACTTAGCCACTAGGTCCTGGGGTTGAGGACAGTTGCCAGTCCAACCCTCTTTTTGGATCATCAGTGACACTTGACAGTCGGGGGGCCTTGAACACTGGGCTGTCAAAGACAAATGTTAAATTAATAATCTTTAATATTCTAAAATGTGAATTATGTTACTTTGATTATTGAGATATGTATTCATCTTTTTAATAATAATAAAACACATCAACTCACACAAGAGGTGCTCCTCCGCTTTGGCAAACTGCACAGACCTCCACCTGTTATAGAACACTCTGTCAGGTGGAAACCCTGCAGCAGTCCGCTGCTTTTTCGTGGGCGGGCTGCTGCTCACCGCTGGAAACTGCAGGAGAAACGCACCAAAGTCCCCTACATCCTGGTCAGCTGTGCCTCGGCCTCTCTTCTGTTTCGAACTCTCCTCGTCGGCCGGCTCAACAGAAGAAGAGCTGAAAATCTGAGAAGATTTCAAGTTCAAAATCTGACCAAATCTAGACAGACCTGGGAAGTCGCTGACAAACAGAAATATATAAATGTTGTGTGTTTGATGATTACACATACCATGGCATAATACTCTTCTGGCTTGCTGGCTCGAAAAGCTTGGCAAGTTGTACCTGCAATGAAGAAAAAATCTCATATTAATCATCATTCTTTCAGTGTATTTTTATTACAAAAAAAAACATTATTTGAACTTTATGTATTAGATTAGCCAGACTATCAATTTGATCATTTTATATTTCTCAGTACAGTGCGTATAAATTCACACACTACTTTACATGATTCTGCTAAACGCATTGTTCATGAGGTCGCTCGTGATGTTGCCAAATGGCAGCCCTTGTTTGGACAGGAAAAATCATTCCTGGTCGTCCACACTGTCCTGCAGACATCCTGGACGAATCTTGTGGAAGTATGTGTCCATCATCTGTGGAGATCAGATATGAAGTTAATGCATTAATGAAAACTTTAAGAGATCTGACTTCTGACCCTGATAAGATTGTGGGAAGCTGGCCAAAGTAGTCAAAATTAATTAGTACTATACTATAAACACAAAGAACTTAATCAGAATACACAAATACAATAAAGTCACAATAACATCCCAACAGATCTCCCCTCCACATGGTCTGACCCATGACCTCCCCTGAAGTTATAAAATGGCCGACATAAGGCCCTCCTCTTTGACCAAACCATGTGGTGGACCAGGTAAGTATATTGATAAATAACTAACTAAACTGTAACAATTTACAAAACCAATTTATAATAAAACATATTTAACAGAACTGTGTGTTGTGTGATAATTAGCTGCTGAACTAAATACAAACTAAACAAAACAAACCCGGGATAATTTAATTTAGCTGTATTGTTGAAATGGTACTGATTGAAACTTAACACATACATGAAATGAACAACTACATAAACTAAAGTGAGTTATGGGACAAACCCCCTTTGTCACAAAGATTCTCCCCAGGTTAGAAAACTTACAGCAGGGTCCTCTGTGATGGAAAATGTCGCACTCTGTGAATTCGTCCATCAACATGTGTCTTGTTGATCCAGTCTGAAGCCTGGAAAACAAATATAGAACACAGTGAGTGACTGACCTTATACACACTGAGGAAACGCTGTAAAGTAAAAGTACTTTAAATGCAATCACTGCTTCTGGTCGCTGGAAGTACCTCAGGACCAAGATGGCTTTGCAGCAGTACCGGAACAGAGTCATTTGGTCTTCTTCCAAATGCTGCTGGTCCAGGAGCTTCCTGTGGATGCCCAGCATGTCCGCCTCTGATACTGAGGACTCTCTGGCAGTCTTGGAGAGTCGGCTGAACAGGCCTAGAATGATTAGATGAAAAAACAAAAAAAACAAACATTAAATTGAATGACTCTGCATTAAATGAAAAGTAACTAGTACTAGTGGATAACAAATCACTTGCAGCGCCTGGTGGTCAGTGATGGGATTCAGCCTGTGCGTCCTGTGCAGCCTCAGGGTCATTCAGGATCAAAAAATGTCTTTCACGCAGGTCTTCCAGAAGAGCCTTTCTGGATGCCTCATCGGGTACCGCTTGACCATGGCATTGTAGTCCCAGGTTCTGCCTCGGAGGGTCCAGGCCTTCATGGACTTTTGGCTCTCCACCTCTGCTTTCCTCTCCTCATCAGTCTGGTTCTTCATGCAGAGCATCAACACGTGGATAGGCAGCATCTCCTGTGGCTTGAAACACAGCAAAGGAAAGGAAATGATGCAACGATCCTTGTCGTTGCAAGAGAAAGAAAAGATATTCAATACAACAACAAGCAAATAACCAATGCCTGTAATACACACAAACATAGAGTCCATTGAAATACTAATGAGTTGGGTCACTGCTACTTAAGTTGATTTATACACAGAAACACAAAGTAAATGTAATGTGAATAATTGGCCGTCCATCCTTCTGCCTTTATGACTTTAGCCATCTTCACTGCAGTTGGGGCAAGTCTTGAGCATTTTGCTGTCAGCGAGAACATTCCACTCGCCGTCTCTTCTCTGCCCTGGGGTCCTCTTCGCCAGAGTCGTCAGAAGAGGAGCTGCAAAATTAAAAAAGGTTTTAAGGTTACACACTGACAAACTGATGGATGAGCATTGAGAGACATAATTATAACTGTTTCAGATAACTGCATACCGTGTCAGCGAGCTGAGCAGGTTTGAAGTGGCCACAACAGTGTCCAGGGTCTTCATCCAGTAGTGCTGGTTTGCCACTGCCGTCGAATGGGCCATGTAGGGGGCCACCGACGCCTTCTGCTCCTCTGTGAAGTTGGCAGCCACATCTGTCTCCACGGTCCTGCGTATCTGCTGGCTCGTGATGTTTGGCAGTTTGTAGCTGCAATGGGGCAGAAATATGAGATGAAACTCCCAAATTTGAATCATTTTCTTTGAGGATGATCCGTTTAATAAATGCACAAATACGTTATTAGTTGAATGCTAATCCAACATATACTTTTAGGTCTTATGGATTGCTGTTAATATTTACTGTTGGTGCAGACGAGCGAGGTCATTGATTGCACTTCTAATCTTGGTACCCGACGATGACACAAACACCTTGTTAGACTTGAGACATGTGTAGTATGCGTCCAGCATCTGCAGAGACAAAAAAATAAATAAATACATCTGATAATATCTGTTGGTTCATTGCTGGTGACACTGTGTTTCATGGTAAGGCAATTTAGCCAAAGTGTACTTACTGCTGCCTCCTCCATTGTGAGGGCAAACACGGCGATCTGCATTGTCGCAGTCTTGTGTTCACTTACTGCAACACACACCTTTCCACCAGAATTTTTCTCGTCAACTCTGCTATATATAAAAACAAACAAACAAAAAAACCACAGTGAATAAGTGACATACACGTCCTCTTTGGAGACTACCTAATATAATCTGTTTAGGCTGATGCCCCACAAAAACTGAGGTCTTACTGACACTTACTGTTATTCCCTCCACCGCTCCTGGTCTCTGGAAGTGACCGAGGATCAGGATTGCTTCACAGTAATAACGGAACATGGTCTTTTCCTCTGAAGCCATGTGGTCACCTTCCAGCAGACTCCCATAAATGGACAGCATGTCTTTCTTGGCCTTCTGGAGGACGGCCTGGCACTCCTGAAGGCTCTTCTCACCCTCTGCGAACCGTTCATAGCTAGAATGATATACAAGACCACAATGCGGCAGAGAATTACACACATCTGTATCACATAACCCCATATGTACAGCCAGCACATAAGTACTATCAACATGGAGGAAGTCATTAAAGAAAAACTAATGGAAAGCAGATTAGCAACTGACCTTGTTTTACACATGACCTTGCTGTTGGACTTGGCCACTGGCTTTCTGATGGAAGCGAGGAGGTCGATGTAGGCTTGGCACTTCCTGTAGAAGTCAGGATCTGCTGCAGCCAAGCTCAGGTGGGTCTTCAAACACTGAACAAACCGGATCATGTTTTTGATATAGTTCAGAATGGTGGCTGGGCCCATGTAAGCGCCGGAGTTGGGTGAGGTAATCTTTGGTCTCAGTGGACTTTAGCAGGAAGTCCAAGCTGACTTCATCCCCACTTGGCTGGATGTACCTCAGCATCCTGGAGACGTTGTCTACCTGTGATGAAAGAAAAAGAAGTGTGAGATTATGCAGTGAGAAGAAAAGCCACACACCAGCCACACACTCCTAATAAAGCTCTGTTGTATCTGTGTTCCCTTCCTATATGGAATGTAATAGCTGCTCTACACGTGCTGTGCTACTATATATTAAAACATTTCCGGTTACAGAGAGTAATACTGAGCAGACTTTTAAAAAATCAAATGGGATGCATCTTACCTCCTGCTGGCAGTTGGGGACCAGCAGGGTGTTGATCAAGTAGCCTTGAAGTCAGTCAACAGGGCCTCTTCTGCAGGAACTTTTCGTAGAGTCCCATTTGTGTCATCTTGACCCTGACATTTTTACTGTACTGCGCTTGATCTCTGAAAAAAATACAGAGAGAAGAAAATGAGCTCAAACCTTGCAGTTTGTTCACAGTTTCTGGACTGATGTGTGTGAGTTTTAGAACTTACTTTTGCCATGTTCGGTCGCTTGGATCGGTGGTGCTGCCTTGAGCTGCTATCCTCCACCACCGAGGCGCCACCGGCCGCTCGAGAGCTGACACCGGCTGCTCCAGAAGGTTCACTGGCTGTGGGAACAGCAGCGCGCTGGTGGACCTCTCTTCGTACTCCAGGTCTGCTTGGTTAGAAGCATTAGCCACAAAAGTTTCTTTGGAGGAGCTCTTCCAAAAGGGCCAGCCTGGATGGTTTGTGGGGGTAACGTTTGAGCATTTCCTTGTAGTCCCAGCTTGGGCTTGCCGTGTCCACACCTTCGCAGACTCCTTAAACCTTGTCGCCTCCTTCTGCTGTTCTTTGGGTGCATTTCCTTTCATGCAAACTTTGTTCAGATGCGTCGTCAGTATCTCCTGTGGTTTTTCACACAGCAAGTGTGCTTGAACTGGACGCACTTGACCTCCTCCCACCCTTTTTCTAAGATAGGTCACTGTTGCTTGCCCAAACTCACATTTTGACAAGTTAACTGTTAATGTGTACTGTAATGTGCTCCACCCACCCAAGTCATCAAGATATGCTTCACAAAAAGACAATCCAGACAACTCTACATGCATAAGCCTCTGAAATGTGGCGGGCGCATTACACATGCCAAAGACCATAACGGAATACTGAAGGAAGTCATCAGGTGTAACAAAAGCAGATATTACTTTTGGCGCGTTCAGTTAAAGGACCTGCCAATATCCTTTTAGTAAGTGTAGCTTTGTCACAAACTTAGCAGCACCAACATGATCCACGCAATCTTCCATTCGTGGAAGAGGATAACAGTCAGTTTCGTTACACCATTAACTTTCCTGAAGTCTGTACAAACGCAGTCATAACCATTAGCTTTAATCGTCAATAAGCAGGTGAGCTCCATGCACTACAGCTTCTTTCGGCTATGCCATACTGCAGCATATACTCCACCTGTTTTTCAGACGACCACGTTTGTCTGGATTAACCCGATATGGATGCTGTTTTATAGGCCTTGAGTCACCTACATCAATATCATGACTGAGCACATGAGTCTGAGTGGGCACATCAGCAAACAGTGACCTATTGCACATTCATCATTTCATTCTGCTGAGAATCTAAAAGGTGGAACAATAAAACTGACAAACTTTTTAAAGCCTCCGAGTTGGAAAATTTACCCTGAGTCAAAGCCCCGGACCACGAGTCATTTTCAATTTCAGTACAGGACAGCTCCTGTTTACCAGCCGCTAAACTAATTCACGGCTCCGAGGCGTTCAGCACCGGACAGCTCCCGACAAGCCCGCAAATGAATACGGGTCTCAGTGTTCTCAACCCCGAGCAACGCTGCAGACTCTTTAGCGCCTGCCACCACCAAGGACGAGTCATTTCGGTCATAATAAGATTTTAACATGTTCACATGGCAAAGGCGTGTGCCACGCGGTCAGGTGTGAAAATCAAGTAGTCTCTGTCACCCAGTTTCTTTTTCACAACATAACATTACCTCAGGCAGTAAGGGTTGGCAGTAACACATCCAGCACCAGCAGTAACAACAATCTCTCTCTGAACGTGGAGAAGACGAAGGAGATTGTTGTTGACTTCAGGAGAGCGCACACTCAGCATGTTCCTCTGACCATCAACGGTGCGACTGTGGAGAGAGCAAACAGCTCCAAGTTCCTGGGTGTGCACATCGCAGAGGACCTCTCCTGAACTGAAAACACAGCAGAACTGGCCAACAAATCACAACAGCGTCTCTACTTCCTCTGCAAACTGAGGAGAGCCAGAGCCCCACCCACCATCATGTACACCTTCTACTGAGGCACCATCGAGAGCATCCTGTCGAGCTGCATCACTGTGTGGTACGGCGCCTGCAAGGCGCCCTGCCGAGGACTCTGCAATGCATAGTGAGAGCAGCTGAGAAGATCATTGGTGTCTCTCTCCTCCCTCCAACACATTTACGGAACACGTCTCATCTGCAAAGCCCTCTGCACTGCACATGACCCCCACCCATCACACATCTTCTCCAGCCTGCTGCCATCAGGGAGGAGACTGCGGAGTTTCAGGCCAGGACCAGCAGACTAAAGGACAGCTTCATCCATCAGGCTGTCAGGAAGCTGAACTTCGCTCCCGAACCTTTTCAGGCACCACTGAACTATATATGATGACATGCACCAGTCACTCTGTGCAGCATTGGTCTGCTCACTACCTCATTCTCCATGGAACTGCCATCATTCAACTACATCATCCGTCAGTTAAATAACTGCTCTTGAGCCCACTTTAATCAGACTTAATAAGCTTTTGTTTTTGCACTAAAAACTTTTATCTGCACTGTTGCTCACTTCATTGATTTGCACTCTGCCTTTTGCCTTGCGCTGCTTTATTTTGTTTTATTTAACTTTATTTTTGATTGTATGCCTTTTTAACATTCCCTTAGTGTATAATTGTACAGTTGTATCTACATTTTATATTTTGATCTAGATTTTTAGGCTTTAATGTCAATGTTATCTGTGTGCACGGGGTCTGAGTGTAACAATTTAAAGCTCTAATTTGTGCATGCAAATCTGTGTTTGTTGCTCCAATTTCTTTGTCTCCAACATATTCATATAATGGAGCTCCTTTTCCTTTAAAGCAAGACACTCTTTAATCTAACTGCTTCATCTACCATACCACTAGAGGAAGACATTCTAGGACCTTTAGGTTTGGTGTGTATTGGTGTCAATGTCCCAAGCTCTACTAAAGCATTATAAATTTGAGTCTTTACCGTAGCCTTCTTAGCTTGTTCAGCAACTAGCAAGAGATCATCTTTTCGACACCGATGCAAAACCTCCAAAGTGGGAGCAGAAACAAACTCATCCAGGTTAAACTCCATGTTTAAACCCAGAATCAGGCCAGTCACAAGACAAAAGGCTAATACACAACAAACAAAGCTACCCTCACAAAACACACACCTGCCAGTCCGTCCTGAATTACTCAATTAACTCACAAGACAGAAAAGTCTACTTTAACGAGCCACCAAATATGTTACGATCCCCGCTAAACAAAGTGACCTGAACATAAAGTCAAACCACACAAAGTGTAAGGCAACACAAATCAACAATTTATTAATTAAACAGAGGATTTGGGAGAAACCAAAAAGCCATACACAACTAAAGCTCAAACTGTCTATTTAAAATAAGAATCAAGGGAAAACAAAAAGGCAGTGATGGGTCGGACAAAATGAACAAAAGAGGGCAACAAGCCGAGCCAGCCCGCCATTGGACCGTCGTAACTTAACTCCCTGTCCCTGCCTAACCAAACCTAACCCTTAAAGTAAAATAACAAACCATTAAAACAGGACCACCGCGCCATCACCTAAAAAGAACTAACTGAAAACATAAAAGAGGAGCTGAAACGTCTAAACTGCCCCTGGCATCGACAGCAGCACAACCAGGAGGCAGAGCCCAGGCGGAAACACGGAGCGAAGCAGAGAGAGAAGCCGGCACCAACATCCTTCTTATAAAGAGTAGCAGCCAATCAGGAGCCGAGACCAGACACACTCCTGGTAGAACACACAAACAATTACATGCAAAAGTAACACTTTTAAAAAAAAAAGGCTTGCATTGGTAAAGGTGTGTTAAACAACACAGACTAACCACCCTGACAGTTAATAGGAACCTCAGACCAGAGCACATAGCACCCAAACTACACAAAAACCCAGCAGCAGCAGAGAGAGAGGCCATTTTAAAACAGGGGCTTTAAATAGTTTCCTAATGAGGGCTGGCCAAGGGTGGAGCAAGGAGGAGCACTTCAGGTGCCCTGGGTCTTTACACCACTACAATCCACCCCCTTTGTTTAGGCCTGACGATTGTCACTCACTGCCACAAATGTGGGCTTCCTGGGCACAGGTAATTGGGATCCAGCAGAATGTTGTCTTTCGCCACTTGGCAACGGTCACATTCCTGGCACCATCTCCGGATCTCCGGATACATTTTTTGCCAACAACAGCATCGATGGAAGAGCTCTGATGTCCATGTTCTTGATGGAGTTGGTTTAACACTTGCTCTTTCAGGGAGGCGGGCAGAACCAGTTGCTGAGCCTCCTCCCCATGGAGTATAATTCCCCGGTAAAGAGCACCCCACTTGGTGAGAAGCCGACCACTGTCGGACCAGGGTAATGACATCTGGTGGCAGGCGACGTCATTCTGCTGCATCAGGGTCTCTCTTTCGCCTCCAGAATCTCAAAAACTCTCCAATGGTAGGGTCTGCAACCTGTAAGGCACACAAACCAGTTGCAGAGTGGAAAGGCAGGGTAGAGATTATAGCAGTTGAGGCTGTGAGAATGTCTGTACTCACTGGGTGCTGTCGAGACAGTGCATTAGCATTCTTGTTTATTCGTCCGGGCCGATACCTTATGGTGAAATCAAAATCAACTAGTTGGGCAGCTGTTATTGGAATATATTATATCCTTATATTTATCCAGAGAGACACGGAGTCAGATTATATTTTAACAAGCAATGGCCAGGTTTTAATCCTTGCAAGGATGAATCAAAGCAGAAGCAGTACAATATAACAGCGGAAGGTTTGCTTAAAGATGTAAACATAACATGAGATTATATACACACAGTGACGTCCTTGGTAAGAGGCGTTCACACTGCAGTTGCAAAAGTCCCGTGACAAGCCATGTCTCACCCTAGTTATGTCTACTCCATGCTTGGATTAGCACGAAGGACATGACATGAATCTGACATGACCTGAAGAGAACTATAAGCCCCAGTAACAATAAACATTAAAATTAAAATTACTTATAACAGCAGCCCACATAACTGAGGGATTATTGTCCGTAAATACCACACATTTCTGTCCAAGTAAATGGTCTCTAAACTTCTCAGTCATTGCCCATTTAAGGGTGAGAAACTCCAGTTTCATTGCACTGTAATTGTTCATGTTTCGCTCAGGGTCTAAGACCACAGCTAGCATAGGCCACAGGTCTTACTTTACCATTTTGCTCTTGAGACAGGACAGACCCCAGTCCGCTGTAACAAGCATCGATCTCAAGAATGAATGGCAGAGAGAAGTTGGCATAGGTCAGTACAGGAGCAGACATCATCCGATGTTTCAACTCTTCAAAGCTCCTCTCACATTCATGAGTCCATGCAGCAGACAGGGGCACCTTTGAAGACTTCTTTGACTTAGTCCCTGTTAGTTCGGCTACAAGACGGTGCAAAGGGGCCGCCAGCTTTGCAAAACCACAGATGAACCTCCTATAGTAGCTGGAGAAGCCGAGGAAAGAGCACAGCTCAGAAACATGGTTAGGCTGGGGCCACTTTGACACAGCCTCAATTTTCTGGGATCTGTTGACACACCATCCTGAGATATAACGTGCCCTAAGAAGCTCACCTCTGTTTTAAAGATGGAGCACTTCTCCAAATTGGCCTTGAGACCTTCTCGCTGGAGGCGTCTTAGTACCAATTCCAGCTGGGTGATATGTTTGTCAACTGTGGAAGAGAAGATCACAACATCATAGAGATAACAACTGTAACTGGAAGTTCTGATCTCCAAACATTCTCTCCATCAGTCTTTGGAAAGTGGAGGGGGCATTGCAAAGCCCGAATGGCATCCGATTCCTGCTGCCAGATCAAGGGTTGAGAACCATTGGGCTCCTGAGAGGGCTTCAAGGGACTCTTTTATTCGCAGCAAGGGAATGTGGGTTTTACTATTGAGGAGCCGATAGTCGACGCACAGCCGAAGGCTGCCCTCCTTCTTCTTGACCAGCACAATGGGAGAGGCAAAAGGGCTACTACTTTCCAGAATTACCTGTGCATCCAGGAGCTGACGAGCTGACACAGACACAGCAAAGACAAGGTGCAAACTAAACTTGTGACCCAGTGCACTAACTCGCATGCATAAGTGGGGAGACCTCACCCATGTGCCCTGCTACACCACCAGGAGAGCTCCCAGCGTCACGAGAAAATATAAAAACAAGTTAACCAAAGGGCGAACCCAGTTGCAATAAAAACATCACAGTATCAACAGAAACCAAAACAGCAGAAAACAGCAGCAGGCTAGCCACCCTGTAAGAAAGAAATCATTATTTAAAAAGAAAGGCTTGCCTTGGTAAAGGTGTGTTAAACGACACAAAATTAACACCCTGACAGTTAATAGGAACCTCAGACCAGAGCACATGGCACCCAAACTACAGAAAACCCAGCAGCAGCAGAGAACATGCAGCAGCAGAGAGAGGCCATTGGGTGCCTGTTATAAGAATTTTAATTTTAATGTTTATTGTTACTGGGGCTTATAGTTCTCTTCAGGTCATATCAAATGCATGTCATGTCCTTCGTGCTAATCCAAGCATGGAGTAGACATAACTAGACTGAGACATGGCTTGTCACGGACTCTTGCACCTGAGCCTTGTGAACGCCTCTCACCAAGGACGCCACTGTGTTGTATATAATCTCATGTTATGTTTACATCTTTAAGCAAACCTGTCGCTGTACCATTGTTACTGTGTCTGCTTTGCTCCTCCTTGCAAGGATTAAAACCTGGCCATTGCTTGTTAAATTATAAATCTGTCTCCGTGTCTCTCTGGTCCAATATAAGGATATAAAATATTCCTATAACAGTGCCCTAGGACTTTACACCACTACACTAGATTTCCTGCAAAACAAACAAAAAAAAATAATATATAGGAATCAAACACGCCATGTTAGGACTGCAGGGCACAGGTCACTGCATTGCACAAACTGTATAACCTATACACTAATAGTTTGTGCTTTGTATATGTACAGCATCATATAACGTCATATACCTAAATAAAGAAAAAACTATAAATGGGATCAACATTTTATTTTATAGGCCGACTAATTGGCTAACAATTACAGTTATTACCACGGAAAAGTCAGGGACTCAATGGCGTGGTCCGTGCAGTGGTCCGTTGGGTCCGTGGACAGGCCAGTGTTTTGTTCACAACTCATTCAGTCAGTTGGCCAATTAATAGGCCCATGTTTAACGTCAGTAGGTCTGGTTATTTTTGTAATTATTTTGAAGAGAATTGAAATCTAATCTATTTATGTCTAACAATCCTTACAGCAGGCTATGTTCAATGTTAAAGCGCAACTGATATTTATCAATTATTGATGCTTGATGAACAGGAAAACGTTGCTTCATAGGCCTACGCTACAGTTAGACATATAGGCTATCACTGTAAAAGATTTTATTGTAAATTAACAGTAAATACTGGCAGCAGAGTTGCCAGCAATGTACTGTTTATTCACAGTACTGCTACTGTTGTCATCTTAACAGTAACTTACTGTTTTGCTGGAATACAGTACAACTGTTATATTCACAATAATTTACTGTTCATTTTACAGTACTGCTGTAACTTTACTGTTATTTTACAGTTATACCATGTTCTGCAGTCAGTACTTTACTGTTTATTTTACAGTTGTAATACATTCTTCTGGCAGTAGACCAGATTAGAAAATATAAAACTAATAAATGATCAAATTAAAATGAAAATCAAAGTGTGGAGGTGTATTGCCTTTAGCAGCTCCTACAAAGACAATTGGGGAAAAAATATGACACTGGGTCCTTGATAAGTTCAGAGAGGAACCATCCCTATTTGACAAAGTGTAACCCTAACCTTCAAAACAATAAATCAAATTGTGTTGTATGCAATAAAATCTTTAGAAAGTGGCTTATACAATATATTAAAAAAGAAAAATTCAACAAAGAAGTAGAGTTCATATTTAGCTTAAACTCATATATTCTCATATACTCATACTCATATACTCCATACATTAAAGTTTCAGGGTACTCGGTGCTCTTGCACACAGATTTTAGACATTTTAAGAGCACATAAGCAACCAATGTCAAAATTAAAATAAACTGAACAAACAAGAATATTTACAGTATGTGAACTTGATTAAAGTACTCACAAAAGGACATCAAAGGAAAAGAGTCAGCACTTTACTGCTAGCTTGCTTTATGTAAATACTCACCCATCTGAAAAACAAATTCACAATTGTGTTACGCCTGCTGCCCTCGCTTCACTTTCTTATGTTATATACCTCAGCAGTGTCAATAACATACTTCTCAACATGTGCCTTCTTCTGCACAAATCCCTTTGCAGATAACCTCTTGAGAAGCAGCTTGAGAATCCTCTTGGAGATAACCTCACCTATAGTGGCCCCTTTATTCCACGTTCTGAGTTGATGCCAAAAAGCGTCTGAAAAACACAGTATTATATTTTCAGAGTTGTTATATAGTTCCGTGATATAAAAACCCCAAAAATCAAAAATTGGATGGTTATCCCTTCATCATGCCTGAAACTTTAAATAAAAGGTGTGCAGAGACTATAGCTAAAATTAAAACACACTGGACTGAAGTTTGTATACATTCACTGTTTACCGTTGAACTGCCTTCGTAGAAGAGGCTGACAACACAACTTACCTCTGAATGAATTCCATAGTACAGGTCGCCTCCTCTTGAAACTGCAAGCTGCAGGATGTAGTACAGTGCAAACAGAGCAGCAAGATCTGTTGGCTTGATGCCCTCGCAGATGACATGACCCTCCATGCTGATCCGGCCTTGTCCAGTCACAAGCTCTGTTCCACCTAAAGAGTAAAATAAGATTAATTTATTAAAGCACATTGTCTTTTATAAAAATTACAACATGAATGAAGAAACGTGGACGAATTCAGATAACGAGTTTTGAATTAATAGATACATACCAAGCACTATGACGCGGGCAGGTGGGGGCAAGTTGAGGGTCCTCTCCAAATCAGCCACTGTAGCAGATGTCTAAAGGAAAGAAACAAAATGGTTTGTTAGCCATGCAGGATTATCTCACAGAGAAAAGAGTAGAGCCCAGCTCCTCTTGATGAAGAGGATCCGGGAAGAGTTCAGACTTGAGCCCAGCTCCTGTCTGAAGTCCTCCAGGGTTCCCAGCTACAGCGGGCAGCTGCAGGATCTTTTGCGGAAAGACCGGACACAATCCAGCGGCTAACGTTAGCCCCGGATTTATCACGGCCATAGTTCACGCTCATTCTTGGTGTAGCCAGTTGCTTCAAACTGCAAATCCACCTGGAATTCATATTAAGTAAATAAACCAAAATGAAAAATGAAATAGGACCGAATATTTTACAGAGTTGTTTGTAGCAACTGCTAGCCTTCTGGCTACACCGAGAAGGACGTGACTGTGGGTATTGCCATTCTTGAAATAATATATTTTAATAATAACTATTTGACCAGCATTTGGCTTATTAATATTAAAAACCATGTTAGCTTAACTTTTAACAATTCTCCCTAAAATGCTTAAAATTGGTAATAAATAGCCTTAAATTATAACGTTAAAAGCAGGAAAGTGGACAAACTTTTATGACATACACAAAACACACAAATATTAACAAAAGTTTAAAATCTAAAGAAAATAATTACTTGTTGAATAATGTTATTTCTGCCAAATAGTACAGCATAGTAACAAATTGCACAAGCTTATTGCTAAAGCTAACTGCTAGATTTACTGACTAGCTTGTATTTAACAATAGCAAATAAAATATAATTACATTATTAAGCAAACATTACCCCCAAAAAGTAGAATGTGCTTCAACTTACCTTGTGATTTATCAAATGCGTTGGATTGACAATAACACATCCAGCACCAGCAGTAACAACAATCTCTCCGACGTGAGAAGACGAAGGCGATTGTTGTTGACTTCAGGAGAGCGCACACTCAGCATGTTCCTCTGACCATCAACAGTGCGACTGTGGAGAGAGCAAACAGCTCCAAGTTCCTGGTTGTGCACATCGCAGAGGACCTCTCCTGGACTGAAAACACAGCAGAACTGGCCAACAAATCACAACAGCGTCTCTACTTCCTCTGCAAACTGAGGAGAGCCAGAGCCCCACCCACCATCATGTACACCTTCTACTGAGGCACCATCGAGAGCATCCTGTCGAGCTGCATCACTGTGTGGCACGGCGCCTGCAAGGCGCCCTGCCGAAGGACTCTGCAATGCATAGTGAGAGCAGCTGAGAAGATCATTGGTGTCTCTCTCCCTCCCTCCAACACATTTACGGAACACGCCTCATCTGCAAAGCCCTCTGCACTGCACATGAGCCCCCACCCATCACACATCTTCTCCAGCCTGCTGCCATCAGGGAGGAGACTGCGGAGTTTCCAGGCCAGGACCAGCAGACTGAAGGACAGCTTCATCCATCAGGCTGTCAGGAAGCTGAACTCGCTCCCGAACCTTTTCTGCCCCAGGCACCACTGAACTATGACCCCACACACACTAATATATGATGACATGCACCAGTCACTCTGTGCAACATTGGTCTGCTCACGACCGGGAAAACAAAAAGGCAGTGATGGGTCGGACAAAATGAACAAAAGAGGGCAACAAGCCGAGCCAGCCCGCCATTGGACCGTCGTACCCGACTTAACTCCCCTGTCCCTGCCTAACCAAACCTAACCCTTAAAGTAAAATAACAAACCATTAAAACAGGACCACCGCGCCATCACCTAAAAAGAACTAACTGAAAACATAAAAGAGGAGCTGAACGTCTAAACTGCCCCTGGCATCGACAGCAGCACAACCAGGAGGCAGAGCCCAGGCGGAAACACGGAGCGAAGCAGAGAGAGAAGCCGGCACCAACATCCTTCTTATAAAGAGTAGCAGCCAATCAGGAGCCGAGACCAGACACACTCCTCCTGCAGGTAGAACACACAAACAATTACATGCAAAAGTAACACTTTTAAAAAAGAAAGGCTTGCATTGGTAAAGGTGTGTTAAACAACACAGACTAACCACCCTGACAGTTAATAGGAACCTCAGACCAGAGCACATAGCACCCAAACTACACAAAAACCCAGCAGCAGCAGAGAGAGAGGCCATTTTAAAACAGGGGCTTTAAATAGTTTCCTAATGAGGGGCTGGCCAAGGGTGGAGCAAGGAGGAGCACTTCAGGTGCCCTGGGTCTTTACACCACTACAATCCACCCCCCTTTGTTTAGGCCTGACGATTGTCACTCACTGCCACAAATGTGGGCTTCCTGGGCACAGGTAATTGGGATCCAGCAGAATGTTGTCTTTCGCCACTTGGCAACGGTCACATTCCTGGCACCATCTCCGGATCTCCGGATACATTTTTTGCCAACAACAGCATCGATGGAAGAGCTCTGATGTCCATGTTCTTGATGGAGTTGGTTTAACACTTGCTCTTTCAGGGAGGCGGGCAGAACCAGTTGCTGAGCCTCCTCCCCATGGAGTATAATTCCCCGGTAAAGAGCACCCCACTTGGTGAGAAGCCGGGACCACTGTCGGACCAGGGTAATGACATCTGGTGGCAGGCGACGTCATTCTGCTGCATCAGGGTCTCTCTTTCGCCTCCAGAATCTCAAAAACTCTCCAATGGTAGGGTCTGCAACCTGTAAGGCACACAAACCAGTTGCAGAGTGGAAAGGCAGGGTAGAGATTATAGCAGTTGAGGCTGTGAGAATGTCTGTACTCACTGGGTGCTGTCGAGACAGTGCATTAGCATTCTTGTTTATTCGTCCGGGCCGATACCTTATGGTGAAATCAAAATCAACTAGTTGGGCAGCTGTTATTGGAATATATTATATCCTTATATTTATCCAGAGAGACACGGAGTCAGATTATATTTTAACAAGCAATGGCCAGGTTTTAATCCTTGCAAGGATGAATCAAAGCAGAAGCAGTACAATATAACAGCGAAGGTTTGCTTAAAGATGTAAACATAACATGAGATTATATACACACAGTGACGTCCTTGGTAAGAGGCGTTCACACTGCAGTTGCAAAAGTCCCGTGACAAGCCATGTCTCACCCTAGTTATGTCTACTCCATGCTTGGATTAGCACGAAGGACATGACATGAATCTGACATGACCTGAAGAGAACTATAAGCCCCCAGTAACAATAAACATTAAAATTAAAATTACTTATAACAGCAGCCCACATAACTGAGGGGATTATTGTCCGTAAATACCACACATTTCTGTCCAAGTAAATGGTCTCTAAACTTCTCAGTCATTGCCCATTTAAGGGTGAGAAACTCCAGTTTCATTGCACTGTAATTGTTCATGTTTCGCTCAGGGTCTAAGACCACAGCTAGCATAGGCCACAGGTCTTACTTTACCATTTTGCTCTTGAGACAGGACAGACCCCAGTCCGCTGTAACAAGCATCGATCTCAAGAATGAATGGCAGAGAGAAGTTGGCATAGGTCAGTACAGGAGCAGACATCATCCGATGTTTCAACTCTTCAAAGCTCCTCTCACATTCATGAGTCCATGCAGCAGACAGGGGCACCTTTGAAGACTTCTTTGACTTAGTCCCTGTTAGTTCGGCTACAAGACGGTGCAAAGGGGCCGCCAGCTTTGCAAAACCACAGATGAACCTCCTATAGTAGCTGGAGAAGCCGAGGAAAGAGCACAGCTCAGAAACATGGTTAGGCTGGGGCCACTTTGACACAGCCTCAATTTTCTGGGATCTGTTGACACACCATCCTGAGATATAACGTGCCCTAAGAAGCTCACCTCTGTTTTAAAGATGGAGCACTTCTCCAAATTGGCCTTGAGACCTTCTCGCTGGAGGCGTCTTAGTACCAATTCCAGCTGGGTGATATGTTTGTCAACTGTGGAAGAGAAGATCACAACATCATAGAGATAACAACTGTAACTGGAAGTTCTGATCTCCAAACATTCTCTCCATCAGTCTTTGGAAAGTGGAGGGGCATTGCAAAGCCCGAATGGCATCCGATTCCTGCTGCCAGATCAAGGGTTGAGAACCATTGGGCTCCTGAGAGGGCTTCAAGGGACTCTTTTATTCGCAGCAAGGGAATGTGGGTTTTACTATTGAGGAGCCGATAGTCGACTTTGACAGCCGAAGGCTGCCCTCCTTCTTCTTGACCAGCACAATGGGAGAGGCAAAGGGCTACTACTTTCCAGAATTACCTGTGCATCCAGGAGCTGACGAGCTGACACAGACACAGCAAAGACAAGGTGCAAACTAAACTTGTGACCCAGTGCACTAACTCGCATGCATAAGTGGGGAGACCTCACCCATGTGCCCTGCTACACCACCAGGAGAGCTCCCAGCGTCACGAGAAAATATAAAAACAAGTTAACCAAAGGGCGAACCCAGTTGCAATAAAAACATCACAGTATCAACAGAAACCAAAACAGCAGAAAACAGCAGCAGGCTAGCCACCCTGTAAGAAAGAAATCATTATTTAAAAAGAAAGGCTTGCCTTGGTAAAGGTGTGTTAAACGACACAAAATTAACACCCTGACAGTTAATAGGAACCTCAGACCAGAGCACATGGCACCCAAACTACAGAAAACCCAGCAGCAGCAGAGAACATGCAGCAGCAGAGAGAGGCCATTGGGTGCCTGTTATAAGAATTTTAATTTTAATGTTTATTGTTACTGGGGCTTATAGTTCTCTTCAGGTCATATCAAATGCATGTCATGTCCTTCGTGCTAATCCAAGCATGGAGTAGACATAACTAGACTGAGACATGGCTTGTCACGGGACTCTTGCACCTGAGCCTTGTGAACGCCTCTCACCAAGGACGTCACTGTGTTGTATATAATCTCATGTTATGTTTACATCTTTAAGCAAACCTGTCGCTGTACCATTGTTACTGTGTCTGCTTTGCTCCTCCTTGCAAGGATTAAAACCTGGCCATTGCTTGTTAAATTATAAATCTGTCTCCGTGTCTCTCTGGTCCAATATAAGGATATAAAATATTCCTATAACAGTGCCCTAGGACTTTACACCACTACACTAGATTTCCTGCAAAACAAACAAAAAAAAAAAATATATAGGAATCAAACACGCCATGTTAGGACTGCAGGGCACAGGTCACTGCATTGCACAAACTGTATAACCTATACACTAATAGTTTGTGCTTTGTATATGTACAGCATCATATAACGTCATATACCTAAATAAAGAAAAACTATAAATGGGATCAACATTTTATTTTATAGGCCGACTAATTGGCTAACAATTACAGTTATTACCACGGAAAAGTCAGGGACTCAATGGCGTGGTCCGTGCAGTGGTCCGTTGGGTCCGTGGACAGGCCAGTGTTTTGTTACAACTCATTCAGTCAGTTGGCCAATTAATAGGCCCATGTTTAACGTCAGTAGGTCTGGTTATTTTTGTAATTATTTTGAAGAGAATTGAAATCTAATCTATTTATGTCTAACAATCCTTACAGCAGGCTATGTTCAATGTTAAAGCGCAACTGATATTTATCAATTATTGATGCTTGATGAACAGGAAAACGTTGCTTCATAGGCCTACGCTACAGTTAGACATATAGGCTATCACTGTAAAAGATTTTATTGTAAATTAACAGTAAATACTGGCAGCAGAGTTGCCAGCAATGTACTGTTTATTCACAGTACTGCTACTGTTGTCATCTTAACAGTAACTTACTGTTTTGCTGGAATACAGTACAACTGTTATATTCACAATAATTTACTGTTCATTTTACAGTACTGCTGTAACTTTACTGTTATTTTACAGTTATACCATGTTCTGCAGTCAGTACTTTACTGTTTATTTTACAGTTGTAATACATTCTTCTGGCAGTAGACCAGATTAGAAAATATAAAACTAATAAATGATCAAATTAAAATGAAAATCAAAGTGTGGAGGTGTATTGCCTTTAGCAGCTCCTACAAAGACAATTGGGGAAAAAATATGACACTGGGTCCTTGATAAGTTCAGAGAGGAACCATCCCTATTTGACAAAGTGTAACCCTAACCTTCAAAACAATAAATCAAATTGTGTTGTATGCAATAAAATCTTTAGAAAGTGGCTTATACAATATATTAAAAAAGAAAAATTCAACAAAGAAGTAGAGTTCATATTTAGCTTAAACTCATATATTCTCATATACTCATACTCATACTCCATACATTAAAGTTTCAGGGTACTCGGTGCTCTTGCACACAGATTTTAGACATTTTAAGAGCACATAAGCAACCAATGTCAAAATTAAAATAAACTGAACAAACAAGAATATTTACAGTATGTGAACTTGATTAAAGTACTCACAAAAGGACATCAAAGGAAAAGAGTCAGCACTTTACTGCTAGCTTGCTTTATGTAAATACTCACCCATCTGAAAAACAAATTCACAATTGTGTTACGCCTGCTGCCCTCGCTTCACTTTCTTATGTTATATACCTCAGCAGTGTCAATAACATACTTCTCAACATGTGCCTTCTTCTGCACAAATCCCTTTGCAGATAACCTCTTGAGAAGCAGCTTGAGAATCCTCTTGGAGATAACCTCACCTATAGTGGCCCCTTTATTCCACGTTCTGAGTTGATGCCAAAAAGCGTCTGAAAAACACAGTATTATATTTTCAGAGTTGTTATATAGTTCCGTGATATAAAAACCCCAAAAATCAAAAATTGGATGGTTATCCCTTCATCATGCCTGAAACTTTAAATAAAAGGTGTGCAGAGACTATAGCTAAAATTAAAACACACTGGACTGAAGTTTGTATACATTCACTGTTTACCGTTGAACTGCCTTGGTAGAAGAGGCTGACAACACAACTTACCTCTGAATGAATTCCATAGTACAGGTCGCCTCCTCTTGAAACTGCAAGCTGCAGGATGTAGTACAGTGCAAACAGAGCAGCAAGATCTGTTGGCTTGATGCCCTCGCAGATGACATGACCCTCCATGCTGATCCGGCCTTGTCCAGTCACAAGCTCTGTTCCACCTAAAGAGTAAAATAAGATTAATTTATTAAAGCACATTGTCTTTTATAAAAATTACAACATGAATGAAGAAACGTGGACGAATTCAGATAACGAGTTTTGAATTAATAGATACATACCAAGCACTATGACGCGGGCAGGTGGGGGCAAGTTGAGGGTCCTCTCCAAATCAGCCACTGTAGCAGATGTCTAAAGGAAAGAAACAAAATGGTTTGTTAGCCATGCAGGATTATCTCACAGAGAAAAGAGTAGAGCCCAGCTCCTCTTGATGAAGAGGATCCCGGGAAGAGTTCAGACTTGAGCCCAGCTCCTGTCTGAAGTCCTCCAGGGTTCCCAGCTACAGCGGGGCAGCTGCAGGATCTTTATGCGGAAAGACCGACACAATCCAGCGGCTAACGTTAGCCCCGGGATTTATCACGGCCATAGTTCACGCTCATTCTTGGTGTAGCCAGTTGCTTCAAACTGCAAATCCACCTGGAATTCATATTAAGTAAATAAACCAAAATGAAAATGAAATAGGACCGAATATTTTACAGAGTTGTTTGTAGCAACTGCTAGCCTTCTGGCTACACCGAGAAGGACGTGACTGTGGGTATTGCCATTCTTGAAATAATATATTTTAATAATAACTATTTGACCAGCATTTGGCTTATTAATATTAAAAACCATGTTAGCTTAACTTTTAACAATTCTCCCTAAAATGCTTAAAATTGGTAATAAATAGCCTTAAATTATAACGTTAAAAGCAGGAAAGTGGACAAACTTTTATGACATACACAAAACACACAAATATTAACAAAAGTTTAAAATCTAAAGAAAATAATTACTTGTTGAATAATGTTATTTCTGCCAAATAGTACAGCATAGTAACAAATTGCACAAGCTTATTGCTAAAGCTAACTGCTAGATTTACTGACTAGCTTGTATTTAACAATAGCAAATAAAATATAATTACATTATTAAGCAAACATTACCCCCAAAAAGTAGAATGTGCTTCAACTTACCTTGTGATTTATCAAATGCGTTGGATTGACAATAACACATCCAGCACCAGCAGTAACAACAATCTCTCTCCGAACGTGGAGAAGACGAAGGCGATTGTTGTTGACTTCAGGAGAGCGCACACTCAGCATGTTCCTCTGACCATCAACAGTGCGACTGTGGAGAGAGCAAACAGCTCCAAGTTCCTGGTTGTGCACATCGCAGAGGACCTCTCCTGGACTGAAAACACAGCAGAACTGGCCAACAAATCACAACAGCGTCTCTACTTCCTCTGCAAACTGAGGAGAGCCAGAGCCCCACCCACCATCATGTACACCTTCTACTGAGGCACCATCGAGAGCATCCTGTCGAGCTGCATCACTGTGTGGCACGGCGCCTGCAAGGCGCCCTGCCGAAGGACTCTGCAATGCATAGTGAGAGCAGCTGAGAAGATCATTGGTGTCTCTCTCCCTCCCTCCAACACATTTACGGAACACGCCTCATCTGCAAAGCCCTCTGCACTGCACATGAGCCCCCACCCATCACACATCTTCTCCAGCCTGCTGCCATCAGGGAGGAGACTGCGGAGTTTCCAGGCCAGGACCAGCAGACTGAAGGACAGCTTCATCCATCAGGCTGTCAGGAAGCTGAACTCGCTCCCGAACCTTTTCTGCCCCAGGCACCACTGAACTATGACCCCCCCACACACACTAATATATGATGACATGCACCAGTCACTCTGTGCAACATTGGTCTGCTCACGACCTCATTCTCCATGGAACTGCCATCATTCAACTACATCATCCGTCAGTTAAATAACTGCTCTTGAGCCCACTTTAATCAGACTTAATAAGCTTTTGTTTTTGCACTAAAAAACCTTTTATCTGCACTGTTGCTCACTTCATTGATTTGCACTCTGCCTTTTGCCTTGCGCTGCTTTATTTTGTTTTATTTAACTTTATTTTTGATTGTATGCCTTTTTAACATTCCCTTAGTGTATAATTGTACAGTTGTATCTACATTTTATATTTTGATCTAGATTTTTTAGGCTTTAATGTCAATGTTATCTGTGTGCACCGGGTCTGAGTGTAACGCAATTTCACGCAAAAGCTCTAATTTGTGCATGCAAATCTGTGTTTGTTGCTCCAATTTCTTTGTCTCCAACATATTCATATAATGGAGCTCCTTTTCCTTTAAAGCAAGACACTCTTTAATCTAACTGCTTCATCTACCATACCACTAGAGGAAGACATTCTAGGACCTTTAGGTTTGGTGTGTATTGGTGTCAATGTCCCAAGCTCTACTAAAGCATTATAAATTTGAGTCTTTACCGTAGCCTTCTTAGCTTGTTCAGCAACTAGCAAGAGATCATCTTTTCGACACCGATGCAAAACCTCCAAAGTGGGAGCAGAAACAAACTCATCCAGGTTAAACTCCATGTTTAAACCCAGAATCAGGCCAGTCACAAGACAAAAGGCTAATACACAACAAACAAAGCTACCCTCACAAAACACACACCTGCTAGTCCGTCCTGAATTACTCAATTAACTCACAAGACAGAAAAGTCTACTTTAATGAGCCACCAAATATGTTACGATCCCCGCTAAACAAAGTGACCTGAACATAAAGTCAAACCACACAAAGTGTAAGGCAACACAAATCAACAATTTATTAATTAAACAGAGGATTTGGGAGAAACCAAAAGCCATACACAACTAAAGCTCAAACTGTCTATTTAAAATAAGAATCAAGGGAAAACAAAAAGGCAGTGATGGGTCGGACAAAATGAACAAAAGAGGGCAACAAGCCGAGCCAGCCCGCCATTGGACCGTCAGACCCGACTTAACTCCCTGTCCCTGCCTAACCAAACCTAACCCTTAAAGTAAAATAACAAACCATTAAAACAGGAC
>JALDNG010002200.1:0-60613 GCA_024349245.1 Neodontobutis hainanensis | reverse complement strand
TATTTGGCACCTGCGTATTTTAATATAAGCATTATCTGTGTTACGTTTTGGATTTCGAGTGCTGGAGCTTAATATGGGAATGTAAAACATCATGAATGCAAATATTTTTGAAATAATATTTCTTCATTAAATTTACGTTTTCAAACACATTACTAATTGCTTTCAACCATTTTTGAAATAAAATTATCCTTTTCTAAAGCATGTACATCATAGAAAGAAGTTAAACAATATTTAAACGTTTGATATCCCTCCCGGAGGGTAAGGTTATGTGGTATGTTGATAACAAATGGTGTTTTGGAACACACTCGTTGATCCATCGTTCGTTTAACTCCAGTAAAACGCCCATTATTCAAAAAGCAGAGATAAACACTCACCATGTTTTCATGTAGAATTCTACTTCTCGAATAAGCCAATCTCACAGTAATTTTATATAAGATTAACTTAAAAAATTAAGTCGTAAGAAGAAATTATGTTTCTCTTTTTAAAATAGAGGAATTTATTTTTCGAATTAGTTTTAATATATGAACTAGTCTAAATTGGAGATGTGGTTTTCCAGATTACGAGTCGCTGACAATGAAAACAAGTGTTTTCAAAAAAAATTAAAATAGATTGAAAAATAAGTTAAAAAAGACACGGGTCTCACAAAAGTCATCGTTAATTGCAAGGGTAGAAAGTCAAATTTGGTAAATATTAAGAATGCACACTTTTTTGCGCTTTATGCATTCCCTTTTTATAGAAAAATATTTACGCGAAATATTCAGACAGTTTTTCGCTATTTCGGAATTTAACCCACACAAATTGGTTAACTTTGAGCTGATGTTTAAACGTAAACTATCGCGATCCAGCGCCTTTGAGTCTGCGCCACTTTATATGTGTCTAAAATAGATAAAAAAAGTGTCTCTTTAGATTTTAACGATCATAAACTAAATCTATCACAACGCTGTGATTCACCATGGAAATATTTCCAGATCTGTACAGGCTCTGAAGTAAAAATGGCGTATCCAAAGTTAGTGTTAGCAAATTTTTATTATAAATAAAGTTCATGTATGTTTTCGAAGGACACTGCGAAATATATGTTCAATAAAATTTTGAATTAAAAAAATAGTTGATTTTTTAATGTATGTTTAACTTTTTAACTCGTGGTGTCATTACTTAATTAGATATGACTGGATAATAAATCCAGCATCCTTTGTAAACTTATATGTCCTCGGTACTTTAGAATAATAAAAATAAGTTTTGGCCTTTTTATGAAGAAACGTGTAAATATGATGATCGTGATATATCGGAAAGAGTATTAAAAATGATATCGCTGCAAATGCACACGAAGAATATATGGCTGATTCTTAGCGTCTTTCAATTCATCAAAGATTCTCAGAAATAAGCAGATAAACTACCTATCCTGCATATTCAATGTACCACGAAAAATATAAGTATAATTTGATAATTTTTCACATCAGAATGAGCCTTTTTTTGTTTCAAAACAAAGAATGTAACTTAAGAATTCACATTATCCTGTCGAAAAAGGTAATACGCCACAGTTTGGCTGAAAAAACATTCACGGCTATAATTGAGTATTAATGAGCACAATTCCACGTGGTTGAGATTCATCAATATTATATTTTCATAATTCTTCAAAAACGATATCAGTTGAACTCATTTATCATAATGTGTTTTTTTTGAGTACTTAACTTGACTCTGTGAGAAATTTATGGAATAACTATGGTTCACTATATTCAGAATAAATACTGATAGCAGTCAATATATTAATTTAGTGACAGTACTAAACGCAGTTAATCATTCATAAAATCACTCTTAACAAATTTGGGATAATGTTTTAACTAACAATCATAAATCGCAGAATCGATAAGATTTAATGGCCGACATTAGTGAACTTAGAAAAGTTCTAAATTAAATTTTGTTTTTTTTCAAGATTTAGGTATATATTGAGTTCTGCGCATTAATATCTATGCATCATCCGGGAAATCTACAAATTAAGTTGTTGATAAAGATAATGTCAGCTGATTTTAATCTTACCACTATGTTTCTGAATATTAAGATAAGAAACAGCATATTACTTGAGTGTTTAATAAGCTGAGAATTTTCAAAGTATTATCTAATTTACTCCATCAAATTAGGAACACTGTTTTAATATTTTTAACCTCAATCTTCAACTAAGCCATTTTTTACAAACATGCGCTTTAAAATAGTGAATCATGTAAAAAATTTTATCTCATTTTCTTGTACTGATATTTAGGAAAACCTCAAAAATTTCATTTAAATATGCTAGAATACTGTTTTAATGTTTTTTGAAGTTGTCGCTTCTTCTTATAACCCCATTTATTTTCATAGCTTTTGTTTTTGTCCAGGCTGAAAAACCACTATAAAATCTAAAAAATTTTTTTCTCAGCTAGAATCATATTTTAAGGTAAACTTTTGTTTTAATTGACAATAAAAGGTAGAACAAATGAACCGTAGCAAGATGTTTTCTCAATATAAATTTAATTCTTTATGATATCATAGGGACATCATATTACGTCAATATGCCGCGAAGTTATGTCACTTACTCGCTATGTCCCTTAAACAAACGAAAGCCAGCTTTTCTTTAATTAATAGTAACATATTTTAAAACGTAATTAGTAAGCTGATATCATATTTTTATTTTTTTATTCTCAGATTATATGCTAACAGGGATAATTTTATTTGTTTTTTAACTTTCAGAGTCAAAAAGATTAAATTTAGCTTCATTTTCATATAGTTTTATCCATAATGCTAGTCAACATAGTAGTTAAAATAACTAAAATAAAAAATGTCATGCGTATTGTATTGAATAAAGGTTTGAATTTCATGTCTGAAAAATAGCACAGAAACCTGCTATGGATCATATTTCAGCAATTTAACGCCAGTAAAACTTATTTTAATAGTTTTGTCAAAGTCTTCTTCATTTTCTCATGCAGTTGTCTGAGAGCAAACAGTTTTTGTGTTAAAGTTCGTATTTGAAAGGCGTTTTTCGCTCATTTCAATTGGGAAATTTTAAAACTTCATGATTTACATTGGTACAAAAGTCTTGCCAACATCAACGAAGTATTTTAGATCTGTCAGAATCTGACCTCTTATAAAGGAAGAATGAAAAATAAAATAAATAAAAAATCTAATTTTCGTCCGAGTTAATCTCAATTCCTGTCACTTTCAATGGCGCATGAGGAATGGAAGGACACATTATAATGGTGTGAATGATAAACACAGAGAATGACAACGTTATTTCGCTGTAAAGTTATAAAATCCTTTGGTAAATATGTTTTCTTTTAAACCATTTCCGCTGGGATCTATGTATAAATCGACGAGAAAATCTGTCCCATAATCTTTGAATGAAGATTTACCTATCATTGTTTCTTTAATTTAAGCATTAAAAGATTTTAAAATAGATAATTAAAAATTAAGTCTTTTAATTTTTAAAATTTGGAAGAATTTGATTGTATAAACAGATTCATGATGAAAAGAATACCAAGATCACCCTGATAGCGATGTGAAGGCCTATCTGCAACCCTGAAAGCTCAATTCAGATTTTTAATCAGTACAAACTTTACAACTCTAAAATGAACAAATGAGTTTTTGTTTTTAAGAGTTTTTTACCTATAATTGATCACGTGTATAATTGGCGGTTTTCAAGAAACCTCTTAAAAAAGCCATCAGGCCGTTGTAAACAAAAAGAAAATTTAAGAAAGTCAAATTTCTGCTCAACTTTTATGTTTAATGAGAGATCGTTACCATTAAACAAGCCAATGAAGTGAAAAATGGCTATCATAATATTTTTGAGGATCGGTTATGTAATCTTACACACTCTATTACGTCTAGATGCCAACGGTTGTTTTTACACGAATAAACATAACGGGGAATTACAATGAGGCAGCAAACAAAATGAACATAACTTTGCGATAACGTCTTTCAAAGCATAAAATAGTTTAGTAGCCACAACTATCACCCGCTAATTGACACAAACCTTGGGTCATGACCTACCACTAAAAATTCTTCAAGCTTATATATGTTTATTCATAATCACTAATACGAACAAAAAAATGATATATATAAGCGTTGCGAAAAATCTAAACTTTTTGAATGTGAGTAAACGGTTGTATTCGTTCAACGTCGGTAGATACTTATTTCTACTCGCTGCTTAAGAAAGATTTATTTTTCCATAAAGTAATCAAATAAAAAATTTTGTCAATATAACGTGTTATTTACGAAGATTTTTTTCTGAAGATTAATTTTTGTCATCATTTTTAAGAATTACAAACTCGCTCACGTGGATAAATTATTCGAATGAGACGTTTCTTGAGAGAATATGATTTAAAAAGGCGTGGCAGCCTACTTCTAGTTCACTTAAGATTAAGGCCTCCATTACTTGACGGGTTCAGCTGATTTTTCTTCTGCAAAATCATCAATGAATTTGATCTGAGCTTCGACCTGTCTTAATATCTGGGAAGCGCTGTCATTCTGACTTGATGTTTCGATTGCGTGAACGGCGTTTCCGACGAACAAGTTCTAATATTTCACACATAGAAACCATTTGATCGATTTTCGAATTTATATTTGAATTTTTTTCAGTTTTTTCATCCAGAATAAATTTCAACTTTGTCATCTGAATTTGTTTATTATTTACTTTCTTTTCAATGTCACGGATTTCGTTTAGAACATCCGAAATTTTCGGAATATCTAATTTAGTTGATAGAATGCTACCTTGTGGGTTAACATAACAGGCCGAACTGTCAGTCTGAGGTGGCTGGAGCTGGCGGTATTCTTCGCCAAACGAAGATAGTTCCTTCACCAGCCTATCCCTATGCTTCTAAAAGTTTTTAACAGGTATTAAACACTCAGAAAATCGATCATTTCGTCTGAAATTTGAATGTCTTTATTATCTGCCATCAAAGATGAATTATATTTGAGCGTGCGTAAAAAACTCCTACTAAATCCATACCCAAATTCTGATTTTAAAGAAAATTTGAAATTCTTCCATTCTTAAGATTGATAATTTACATATTTAAAGTATACTTAAATAATTTTTATGAATTTTAAAATTTATTACAGGTTTTGAAATCACTCATGTAGAAAAGCGGGAATATTATTTTTAGTTGAGAATAAGATTGAAATTGAAGGGCATACTCGCAAAAGGAAATATTAAGAAAATATAAGCTGAATTTATACAGACATTCATCAAGTGCGTTTTTTTACAATTTCGAATTTAAATATTTTCTTAGATAAATTCAACGCAGACTCGAATCTTACGAATTTTGAAGTCATGATAAAATTCAACTAACTTGGCAAATGGATGTTTTACAAAGTATTAAAAACTAATATAAAATAATTTTATATAAGATTGTAAATATAATAATTTAGAGGTTTAAAAATTTACGTTTGGTTGGATGAAATATATTATCATTATCAGAAAGTGTTTGAGGCGAACGCTTATAGTTTTTTCATAAATAAGATAAAAATTGAAATTTAAGTGCGAAAATTTATTTTTATTAACTTGAAAGTTATATCAGGGATAAAATCAAACTAAATCTTATGAAAATCAACAAATCCATATGTATCAACAGAACAATAAGTTATATACTACGAACATTGTGTGAAAATTGAATTCATCTAAGTTCACTGAATTTTTATCTTATTATATAAGATATATATTAAAATAGATATAGACTGAACAATAAACTTTTAAGTAACACACCAAAGTAAATATTTTAAATTAGATCTCTCTTTATTTTTCTTTAAGTTGAACGTTTCCCGAGGAGCCAACACTGAGAACGAGCTGGCACTCTAACAGAAAATGACAAGTTGAGAATTTTAGAAAGTGAAAACCTGAGACTTTTCGACGCTATAGATACCATGACGAAGGTGTTGTTCACAAGTATAACATTAAAGGAAAAAGTTACGCTGTATAACATAGATAGAAGAAGGTTCCTTTGGAAAATGATTGAGCAGGTTTGACTCATCCTGATATTCAAAAATAAACTTTTGAAGTTGCATTATGTTGTTTGGTAATTTTAAGCAATTCTATCTTTTTCAACCAACAATACTTGACAAAGCTTCATAACTATCGTGAACTATATTAATGGTTGAACCTTAATCATAAATGGTTTAAATATCACATGCCTCGAGATTAGAATTTTATGACAAAATCAACAATTATCTAAGCTTTAATGAGAGTAATTTAGCACCAATTAACCATCGAAAGAACGAAAATTTCGAGGGGTAAGGTCATGCATTTTTCACCCGAAGATACTGGCTTGTTGAAACTGTTCAAGGTTAAATTTATAAAACAAAATCGTTTATACTTTAAAAGTAAGCACTTTCTTGGTACGTAAAAGCAAATTAAAAAATAACTTAAAAATACTCTTAAGTATGACTTTAACAATATTTTTTTCTTTTAATCATGAAATTAAAGATATTTTTATGAATATCCTATTACTAAGTGAAATGAAGTAATTACCTTTCAGCAAAGTTAATCTTAATATCAAATTCCCTAAATTTTCCATTGATGCACGAAATTACTAAATTCTGTTTTTCACTTTTTATTGTTGTCCGAAATGCTTTTCTTCCTAATTTTAATTTATTCAATTTATATTTAAATAAATTTCATCTGTGAAGTTCTAATTTAAATCATTCTAACATAAGAATCTCAAAATTCAAAGAATATAAAATTTTTATCTCAATCAAAACCAAGCATTGTTAAATTTGTCTGTTTATAGATTACTATAAAATTAAAAAAATGTTAATATCATACTTCTTGCATGACTTATATGAGTAAACATCTCGTGATTTCAATCTATAAGTGTAACCCGCGTATATTCATGGATATTACCAATTTACTCGCAGTTTTTTCATGACATTTGCTCTTCATTATGGATTCCACATATAATTTTAAGTTAAATTTTTTGGTTCTGACTGAATTGGTTTCAGTGTTTCTTAAAATTCATTTCTTGATGTTTAAGATTGTGACTTTACATCTGATCTATACTTTGTGTGATTTTAAAGAAATTTCCCGGTTATTGCTTAAATTAGTTTATGTTTTTCTATCATATACTTTGATTTAAAAATAAATAAATAAAGTGATTCAAAATTTATGCGTTTTCATAAATATCTGTTGTACATTTAAATGTGTATAAGTATGACTACCTTTAATAATTTCAAGGCATTTTTCAAACATAGAAAAGATATGTAAACAAGAATTTCATAAATTTAGATTTTCGTTTTTTATCGATGTTTATTGAATTGCAGGACTACATGCTTTCCTTTCAACCACGTTTTTCACCGATGGCGGGGCTTTTAAATTGGCTTACCAATGATGCTCTCATCAAACCTTTGAAATGATCTTCTATTGTTATAAAAACGTAAATTTTGGTTGTTTTTAATAAATTCGAAGTCTTCTTTCGACGAAATGATATCATGAATGGATATTGATGAATCATATTCATAATCTGATTTTAGAGGTATTCTCTTATGAGACTGAAAATTGGGGTTTTCGTGCGAACATGGTTAAATTATCTCAAAATATAGTGTATCTGGTTGTACAAAAGTATTTGTAAACATCGAAATTGACTTGAATCTACAAAGGAAGAGTTTTCCTTTTTGGTTCTTTGTGATGCATTTCATTGTAATTCATCGAACGAAATAATATTCCAGAAGCTGAGAAAATGTTTATTTGACAGTTTTGTTGACAGAAATGCCTAACTTTTCAAACATACATTATTTAATTTTTAATAAGATGAATTATTGATGAATGTGGCAACCATTCTCTTATTAAAATTCTACATTAACAAAATTTCAACAGCTTGACTCTGCTCTTTGTTTAAATAGGATGTTAGAGCATGATTTTAACACTTCCTATGAATACTTCAAACAATAAAAGGGAGAAAAATTTGATTAGATGTAGAGGTTCAATGAAAGAAAAGGAATTTTGCGATTTAATTCAAAATATTAAAAAAAAATCGGTAAAATATTTAATAAGCTGGACAATAAAAAAATTGTCTTTATTTTTTTAGAATATATTCCTCCTCCTCAGGCGTTAAAAAACGATATGTATTTAAAATAAATTTATAACGAAAGAAAATTGACTACTATGTCAAATTTAAAAATTATAGTTGTAAATCCTGCCACGGTACCGGATTACATTCCCGGTTTGTGCATTTATCTAGCTTACCAAAAATATACTCAACGAATCGCATTCTGAAACAAAGTATAAATTATTTTTTATGTCATGAAAAATTGAAGAAATATCAAACTAATTTAGCGCAACAGCAAAGTAATATATTCGTATTTTAGAAATGATGTGCCGGAAGAGTAACTTTCAAGATAGATTTAGTTCTTTGTTAGAAAAAATTTCAGAAAAATATATTGCCATAAAATTTTTATTTCAACCTGTTATGGCCTTTAAATTAAGAGAAATATTCGCTTATTAGTGACAACTTCTGAGATATTCGAGTTGGTGTGAGTATTTTTTTATCCTTGAAGCAACTTAACCGAAATTCGACAGTTATTCATAAGGTCGATTAAGAAGTTAAAAGATGTTTAATTATCCAAAATTTGAGATTGTCAAACCTTTTGTCACGAGGTGGAATGAAAGGTAATTAAGAGACAGAATGTCCAACACTACTTTTAAGAGGCTGGCACCCCTCTTAACGATGTCATAATTTGATCGGGTTGTAATAAATGGAAACCTCAATATGTCAAGAAATAAATAGACATTTTCTTGTGATGTAAAATTAGTGCAATAGTCTACTGAAATCGTTGAATGATTTTTATTCATCTGAGGGTATGTTAAAAGTGCAGTCTGTTATAAAAAACAAACATGTGAAAAACTATCCACTGTAAAGTACATTTTATCAAAAAATTAAAAAACATGTTAAAACCCCTTTAACCTATTTAAGAGGAATTAATAAATGTCGATTTTTAACTAAGAAGCTGATACATAGAGAGAGAGAATTCAGGTTAACGCTATCATACTAGCTTTCTCTTAACTTCAGATTATTTCGAGTTGGAACCTTGACAGACGAATCTAGGTATTGGTTGTAAAGGATTTATTCCCTGTCAAATTATCACCCTGTCTTTAACCTGTTGCAGCAGCCTTATATTTGCAATTTCGCCAGTGAAAGGGTGGCTGAAATTATTAATGTCATGAATAATAATATTACGGTATGATATAAAAGTTTTAATTTTTCAAAAAACAATATGAACATAATTTTAAATTGCCATTCAGTAATTTTTGGCTAAAAGCCTCAAGAATAATATGTTTAGTTCAAATTTAATGAGAGACGTAACATTCAAACGGCTCTCAAAATCAAATTTAAGTGGCGGACCATATAGGGATGGTGAAACAAATTGAGGCATTGATTCTGAAGTCAACCGACGTAAAGACAGTAGAAGTTGAATCTTTAGCCTTAAAAAGTTGCGCCCAATATCTGAAGAAAATTAAATCATATACGATGACAGAAAAAAAGAATCGTTGCGAATACACGACAAGGTTAGCGTTTCTGCAATATCGACCATGTTTTGGAGAAATTTTCCGGGATGTTCACGATTTCTGAAAATAATTAAAAATTGATAATCAACTTTTGAAGGTCAAGGAAGTAGACGCTATAAATTCACTTTGAAGCGAGTGAGAAAGTTCTCCCCTCGGCTGATTAAGACTTTACTGTAAAATGAGTATAGCCTCGTGTTTAATTCAGTGAATCACTGTTGAAATATCTTAACTTCAATTCCACTAAAGCTTTCATAAGGGATTCTTTGACATGCTAAATAGCATAAATATATTTTTAATTTGAAAGCATACAGCGAAAAATTTTTATTCTTGATGAAATGGTGTTTTCATTACTTAGTAGACCAATAAGGGAAAGAAGCAAATACGGAAAAACGGTATTTGTAACTTTCAAAGCTACTTAAGGTTAAAATGTGTTGGACGGTAGGAGCCATGAAAATGTATGGTATTCAATAAAATAACGTTCAATTCAAAGTATTTGATGGCAAAACATTCAATAAATCTATGACAGATATTTTATCAATTTTGTTAAATGAAGTTCGTGAATAACTATTAATTATGGATAATTTGATAATTAACCACCATCGGAGACTCGTATAGGATCCTAAAATTTCGGTTAAAACATCACATGTTATCCTTATAACTCTATGAATTTTTTAGGGTGAAAAATTACGCTTTAAGTGGTGAAGGGACTTACGACACACGTTTTGGTGAATTCACAGAGGGAACTTTGAAGAAATAACTTCTGATAAATGAGACTAGTTGAAGCGTAAACTGATTGAATACTTTGTTTTAACCTTCGAAAATAAGAAATATCAAAGTAAATTTTTATTGTTTGCGTTAAGTGGCGACAAACACTGTTAATTGATCGAAAACTTCCTTTTTATCTTTTTTCATAAATTTACAATAACAATCACTTCGAATTGTTTGTAAACTGATTTTAAAATACTTCATGAAAATAATACGTTTTTTATTTATGATATTTGAGACATTAAAGCCCATTTTTAAGAAAAAGAGAGATTCGTGAACGTATCAATGTTAAACGATTGGATAAATTCGGGATGTCTAGCCAGAAGGTGAGGTGATGTTTCTTGTGGGGAACGTACTGTACTACCGGATACCGAGTTTCTATATAATGATAAGGATGCCGAAAGGTGGTGATGCTCCGAACGCTGAACTTAGAAACCGATCTTTGCCGAAGGACCTTATATGATCGAAAACTTCCTTCTTACGATACCCTGATAGTTATGGCTCATCCTCACTCAACAAAAATAAATGATAGGGCAAATGGAATATTGCATTTTTGAGATATAATAAATTATAAATATTTAAAATATACATGTTCAATATTTTAAATCGATTATCAACCATATAAAATGAAAGTAGAGGGGTAAACTTGATCCTTTTATGATTCTCATAATTTCATGTCTGGTGAAGCCTGTCCTAATTTTTTTTGTCACTTCCACCACTGTCAACATTAAATTAAATTTTTTTGATACATTGACAAAAAGGATCAAAATGTTGAACATCGTATTTTCCTCAATGTCATATCTGAACTTGGATCATTTTTTCAATTTGAAATATTTTATTGTATGGTTCACCAACATTTTAGAAATCAAACGATAGGGCTTTTTAAAAGAGTCATATTAGCGCTTTTAATTGGCGTCATAATTCTGAGTATGTGCTATGTTATCTGAAATTAATTTTTGAATTTGAATTAGCGATAAAAATTTTATGAAATTTGAAATGAAGTCATTTCGAAAATGCAAAGTAAATTTTACATCAACTATAAATGACGATCAAGGTTGCAAAAATTTTATGATTTTTAAATGCTTAGGAAAAACTAAGATGCACAGATGAACATGATGTTTCATTTTCACAGTCCTTAAAAATAAATAATCAAAAATTAGTACTTGGGTTGTCAGAAGTTTATCAAAGTTTACCTAACTTGAAATTATTCAACAGCAGTTGTCGCGCGTATCATACGAACTGACAGCTTTTGAAATTATACAATTAAAAACGTGCATTATATTCAAACCGTTTCGAATTTTCAAAAGTGTAATTTAGTTTTATTTTAAATTTTTACAGGTACATCAGGAAAATACAAAAAATCGAGTTACTATTATCAATAATTTATTCTTGATATTATGCTAATTACGATAATTATGGTTAATATGTTTCCAAAAATAACGTAATTTTGTTCAGTTTAATTTACAATCACATCTTGCATAATTAAAGTAAAATATACATATTTCACAAGTTTAATCAGGTTGAAATTATTTTAATCTTAAATAAAAGCGGCCTCCTATATAAAGATAAAATTATCATTTTTGGTGTATGTATACAATAGTTTTCACGGTTTTACTGCATTATAAGTTTAAACGCCTGACATTAATTTAGATGATCAACTACATAATTGGCCCACGTAAATATTTTTGCCAAATTAAATTTTAATCACATACGTTGTAAAAATTATATTTTTTTAAACATTGTTCCTGAAATAATATACATGACAGCACATCCTTCGAGATTAGTTTATGACATATCACCGAATTATTCGATGAGTTTGTTGTAATTATAAGTTAAATTATTCACTGGTCATTAAATTAAAAGTCAAAAACAAATTGAAAATGAATCAAATAAAGATAATCCATAATTTTAGACGGTTAACGAAGAAAAATAAAACCTTTCGGCAAATTAGATTTAAAAACGAAAAATATCCATTAATTTTAGCAGTACAACCAGAATTTAAACTTTAGATTTTAGTATTTATAAAATATTAAAATATACGTAAATGCTCAAGATTAAGTGGTAGACTTAATCCAATAATGAGCATTAATTATACTCTCAAGTGCAAAACACAAAAGAATTATATCATGCTCATTTAAAATTTACGAATCAGATATTTATCATAGGTTTTTATTTTTATATGTTGAAATTTTGAGACATCAATTCAATAGTTGACCCATGCGTAGATTAAACAGTATATTTTGCACAAGTAGGTGTGAAGTTTGAATGGATAAATAAAATAATAAAATTTTTACAGTACCATATATTGGTTGATGGAAGAATAATTTTTTTTATTTTGTCCTGGGTTTATATTTTACAAAATTCCTAAATTTAACTGTCCAAAGTGTTATGTACATGTCACGTGTATCAACTAGTTGATTAATGATTTCGCTTATCACTTTAATTTATACAAGCCATTACGAAATCAAAAGCTTTATCAAATTCAAACAGTAGTAAATTTCCATAGAACGAGTTCAATTGAATTTGTGATTACTTGGAAGGAATAATATTCATTGTGGCAAAAAATAGTTTAACGCGAAGTGGTTAAAGAAAAAATTTCGCTGAGCATACTGATATCATGATGGGAATCTAGATATACGGGTATATTTAGAATCGTAACTTATCGGTGAATATCGATTTAATGCACAAGCATAAATTGTAAGATCATTGAAATGGTTCATTTGAATTTATTGTTGTTTTTTGTATCTTTGACATCTAAAAAAATCATTTTTATTGAGAATAATGTGTTAAAATCTTTACTTCTTGATCACACAATTTATGATTTTATTAATTTTAGGCCGCGAGAATTCCTTTTTGAGTCCATTCAGTAGTTATAAATTTTCAGTTAAAATTTTGGTTTTGAATCATGAAAAAGGCCATTTTTGTGATATTATAATCTTATTAAATGTCACATTCCTTTTCTTATCCAAGAATAAATTTAACGTGAGTGCTTACAAACTCAGAGGTTAAAAGGTGTAACCCTTCACACTCGAATCACATTTAAATAATAACAGCAATAGCGTAACTTCGTAATCTGTAAGGTTCTGATTTCCTATTGTATATTATGGTGTTTACAAGAGCTATAAAAACCAACATATAATTTCCTTGTTTATCGTTTGAAAAATGCACTTAACCACGCAGGAGTAAAATTAATTTCCATATCATAGATAAATTTATGATATTTTTTAATTTAAAAATAAATTGATCTTTAAGTATAAAAAATGTTTTTAACAGCGCATTATTGAGAAATTAACTCTTAAAGGGAGGATGATAAGGATAAATAGTTATTTATCAAATAAAGAGAAGTTTAAGTCAAATTTAAACTATTTTATCAAAAGATATTCATCTTTGACCTCGAAAAAATATTTTAATTTAAAGCAGTAATATGAATTTAAAAATATACACCATTTGTTCACACAGTTGCGCACTTAGTTAATATATTCCTACAAATGATTTGCTTGTTTTTGTTTTCCATGAATCCGTCTGTTAAAAAGAATAAAATTTTAGCATATCTAGATTTGGTAAAAATTTACTACTTATTTAATACCAGAAACATTGTGCGAAACGTTTTTACATTTATCACAATGAATGTGTTTGATTCAAAAAATGGAAAAATTTCCATCTTAAGACTTGGATATTTATAAGCGTGGTAATTTTTTTACCAGTACTAACAGATTTAAGGATTTGGTTTCTCGGTGTCAAAAAGTCAAACGATCAATAAACGCGTTTTATGTTCTCTTAGATATTCTAAGTTTCGAATTTTTAAGCTGAAAAATATCCAGACAATTGTTTATTAATGATTTTATAAGTATATGATCTTCGATAGTTTAGGAACGCAAGGCTACTTAGCTGTTCTTTTTAACTTCGGATTTTCGGAACAACTGAAATGGAGTTTAAAATGGAAAATTTTTCTTAGTTGTCTTGTTAAAAAAATTAGCGCGCGCACTTGCGGTCCGGCTTAATATCCAATAATGATGACATATCGTTAAGTAATTTCAAATCAAGCTCCAAAAAATTTGTTTGTTAATTTTATAAAAATACGGTGAATTTTGAGTCAAATATGTTTTTCAATTTATAAGATTAATAAAGTAAAGTAATCTTATTTTTAGCTCCGAAACTTAGAAATCTTAATTTAAGTATAATCTGTTCCATCTAATGTATCATTGTAACTTAATCGATCTTAACTTATGTTTGATATCAATCAAGAGAAAAATTGAAATGATAAATGATTTTGATCTTTTTGTGTTTTGATAGGAAAAAATAATTAAGTTTATCATTGCTGATTTAAAGAAGAAACAGTTTTGATATTTTTAAGTTTTGAATGATTTTTAAAAATTAAACGCTTGCGGCTAAAACATGATCAACCATAAAGCCCTCGCGTGATTGATTTTAGATACATTCATAATCACCCTAATCCTATCACAGTATCACCTAACCTACTTTCAATTCTTTTTTGCTAATTCTATATTTCATTTGGTTTGATTTATGAAATTACAAAATTTAACGTAATAGCTGATAAGCGATCCCTATTTATCGTGCTTTGGATGTATGTTGATTATATTGGCCTGCTTGGAATACTTATTTTGTAAGCTTCTTTCAGTTATACGATCTAATTTAAATTAAAGTTTCATTCAAGATAAATCTTAACGAGTGGCGTGTTAATAAGGTAATTCTAGGGGTATTTAGCCATTGAATATAAATTTAGGACTATACTACACGATTCATATATTTCGTTTTTTCAAATGAGCTAGTTTGAGAAGGATTATGATTTCTAAAATTTTTGGGAAATTACTAATCCACTCATTATGAACAAAGGTTGACAATCTTACCAAGATAAATTATTTCTTATGAACACTCTAAGTGGCCCTTTAGGCAGATTGACATAAATTTATATTTTTCCAATCACGCAGCTTTTAAATTATTAAATATACATTTTGAATAAAAGTGCACGAAAAAGTAGATATGAGCTGTAATTTCAATCACATGTTTGTAGATTTACAATTCAATCGTAAAAAACAACTATTTTTAAAGGGACTAAACAAAAACCACAAACTATTATCTTGAGAGAAAAGAGTTCGACCAACGTTGTCCAACAGATACACTCGTTCCAAAGGTTGAAAGGTGTTTTTTTCATATGATCGTAGCTTTAACGACTCCATAAGAAAAATCTAATAAAGTGAACTAACGTTCAAACTAGGTTATCCAAAAAAAGAAACACTTATAATTTGAAAGCTATGTAAAAAGTTTTAATCTGATCACATTTCATTTTAAACAAACATAGAAACTGAATAGTGTAAAATTAACGTACCAAAAATTGTACGATAAAAACATGAAAAGTTGAAAAAAACTACAGAAAGATAGACTGCAATAACCAGATATTTAGATAAAACTTATGGAAAAGAACAAAAGCTTAACAACTTAGAAACATTAAATTAAATAAGTGGAAGAGTATAACTGGATTTACAAATATGATTATGAAGACTAAATATGATTTATATGGGGAACTTGAATATCGGATTCAAAATTGGACCAATTTACTGCATTCTTGGTTTCTTCGTTTATGTCTTCACTATCTTGAGGTTGAATAATGTTTTCCATCCTGTTATTGGAAGGGTCGTTGGAAGTGTGGTACAACATAGAGGCAGACTGCATTGAGGGTAGGTTCTGAAACATCGAATTTGTCGGGGAATTGCGTGCCATAGCTAATTTTAAAAATAGAGATTACACATATGATCGTGGTCGCCGAGAGAAAATGATTGTTCAAGTGAGTTACTTTGGTGCCTGATTTCCTGCTCTGATGTTCCGAATATAGCAGCAGCAGCTTCGTGGTTCAGAGTCAAAGTGACATGCTGGCTGATATCGTAACTAGGAACTGAAATAGGAGTGGGTTGTGGGGTTGTCCAGTCTCAACTGTGGTACTTGTGTTATCGAGAAGACATTTTCGGATGAACGAGCGATCAATCTCTTGGTCGACGAAATGGCTTCGCGACAATGCCGTTTAAGGTCGTACTGGTCTCGCCAAAGTTTTCCACAATGGAGGCACTTATAACGGTATTTTTTCTCATGAACAACGCTATTGTGCCTTTTGAATTCATTAGCCCCACGGAAATTCTTCTCACAAGAGGTACAGAAGTAATCGATGTTAACATTTTGGGATTGTCCGAAGTTTGAACCACCTTGAGTTGCATAAACATCTCTCAAAGCGCCAGATGACATAGATTGTCCCACTCCTTGGCCTCCCCCAATACCGTCCCCATGACCTTCAACACCTGGCATCCTAAGCATGTCCACAGAAGAACCAGCATCAGAGCTAACTCGAGAACTGGCATTAATGCTTTGAAAATGCAGCCGCTGATGCGAAACCGAGTGGCGTTTCAACTCATAAGCGTCGCGAAAACCTTGTTGCAATGATTACACTTGAAAGGGCGTTTATTTTCGTGAACGGTTAATATATGACGACGCAATTCAAAAGGCCCACGAAACATTTTCTTGCATGTTGTGCACATCATCTTGTGAGTTTGAGGTTGAGATTCAGAAACTAATGCCCCTGAGTTTGCTCCGCTGCAACTCAGACCAGAAGATTGATGTGTGGCTTGCGGATTGTTGTCCACGCCATGGTGTGTACGAAGGTGTTTCCTTAAATCTCTGTTGTGTTTATAGCTTTTATCACAATGTTCACAAAAATGGCGTTTGGGAGGGTCTAAACTGGATGAATGCTGAGAAATATCTGGGGCGAGACCTAAAGTAAATTCTTTTCCACAGTTATCGCACACCATAAATATCCCAGTCGATTGAGTCATACTCATGGTCTGATCTTCATCAGGGACACCCTGTAGAGAGTAATCGTTATCATAAGTGCTCACTTTTCGCAATTCGTACTTACAGGAAGGACAAGTTGGGAGAGGAGGTGGTAAATTAACAGGATCACCCAAAAACGATGACGTTGCATGCTCAGAGTGTTCCATCAAAATGTGGTGTTGTAATTCGTGTACGGTCTTAACATATTTTTGACAAATAGCACAATATATGGCTTCTTTTGATCCAGATACTTGGCCGCTAGACTCTGAAGGAATATTAGCGAATCTTATATCTGTATTTCCACTATCGTGGTCTGATTTAACTAAATTTTGAATGCTTTCGTTAAGCTCATTCTGCTCGCCACTAGCTTCGGGCCCCTCAACTTTTCCGAAATTTGCAAAACTATACATGGGAAGTGAGTCAATGGGAACGACAGTGTTAGGGCCAACTACAAACCCGAATAAGTTTCCATTTGAATTAACTGAAAATTGTTGAGGTAACTGGACAATGGTTCCAGGAGTCATCATGTCGGCTGGTATTTTCTCTCCGGAAGAGTCCATTACATAATGGCCGGCAGTGTCCGAAGAGTCCATCATAGCAGGAAGCCACGTGACAGGATAAGAATTGTCCATGGTCTTTCTCATTTCCTCAGAAGATCCCATTGCGAAATTATCCTCACTCCCGATTTGTTTGTTGTCCTTCATTTGTAACCCTGACGAAGGTTGATCAGATGAGCCAACCTTTCGTTCCATGTATTGGTCAACACTACTTTTGATATCAGTGTTATTCTTTCTTGCGGAATTTGTGTTCATTTTGACTAAGAATAAATAATGATAGAGGAATAAAATATAAGCACATTTCAAATTAAAATAATTAATATTTGAGAACTGGCGGTGATGACGCGGTCGAGTATCATGTTAAACATGCATGTAAAATGCACGAACTAAAAACGCGGCGTTTAACGTGGTGCGGTTCTAATTAATTCAAACGAACTATTATTTGACTCCGCAGCCACCACCACCAGCCGCGATAAAGACACTTACCACCTTGTCGGCGAAGAAAAACAGATATGCGCAGTGCAATTATGTCTAAGGTTGAATCAGTTGACATGCGTTAAAATGGAATACAGGAATAACGACGATAATTTAAATCAAACATAAGTTAATGGAATTCATCTGAAGCTGAGTTGTATATTTTGTTCGAACCCTGCAACTTCATTACTCGTTAAGCTTGCGTACACATATGATTCACCTTTAACCTAATTATATCTTCATGTTCCACCTTTGAAAAAACTTCAATTTCTCCTTGGTAAGAATTAAGAGGAAATAATGTTCTAATTAAAATTTTCCTTTTACCCAACCATGATTTTCAATCGACCGTTTAGCAGGACGTCGCCACTTAAGTATAACTTTGTATTTGTCATTGTTCTTTCGAACGGGTTGAAAACGGAGATGCCAATTCGGTAAGTTTCGCCTGCATACATGGCCGACGGGACTCCTTCTATGCTAATGCGGGGTCTATCAATATCGAATATACTCTCGGCGTGGATGAAATCTTGGCCGTTTACGAGTCCGTTTATGTCAACTTTAACAACTGATAAATTGGTGGAGAGCATTTTTCTTATCTGCGTGGCGTGTAAAATCTCCTGAAATTGTTTTTCTACTTTAAGAAAAATAATCGAACCCATTTGGCCATTTATCGAGGTTTCGAACATTTGCTCGAACAAGACTTGAGAGATCCTACCTCGATAAGTGACCGAAGAGATCGAAAGTCGGAATTTGACCATGGAGTTTTGTTTCGACATATTCTTGATCCGGAAGTTGATGTAACAATCCGATTTGTACGATGCGCAGGAAGGTGGGTTTATCTCGATTTTCACTGGGGATTGGGGGATTTCCCTGTATCGCCTCCTACGCACCTGTATTTTACTTTGAATGATTCTTTCTATTTGTGAATTGTCCGGATATTTGTAGGCAGCGGTGATGTCCATACGGTTGTTTGACCCAACTGCCTTGCAACTTATATTACGACCTATACGAGGCGGAATGTTTACCCACAAGTTGGGAGTCGATCCGGCCAACTCGAAAACCTCCTCTAGGCTGTTGGAAGTAAAATATTTTATCTGCATTTACTTCTGCGAACACAAATCCTGTGTCGAAGGGGAAATCAACATTTCCCTCTTTGACGGCGACCTGAGATGCTGGCCCGCACCGGAAGCTGCCCTGACTTCTTTCTTGTGGCGTTGAATCTACGACTTGCCATCCTCCGTGACCAGGTGGCAAGTCCTTCCTGTCCATCCATGCTTCATTCCAGCAGTGGAAATTCCTTCATATTAATTTAAAACATTGACCACATCGTTTCTTGTCGTCTGAAGTATACAGGTCTGAGAAATCGGTTAAAATACATTTCCCATGCCATTGACCCGTCATGATCGTGAAAAGAGTTGTACGTCGTGACGCATCTTGCTGGGATGCCGCACGCTCTAAGTACTTTAATCAGGGAGATAGTTAACCTGTACAAAGAACCCCACAAAAAACCCAACACTGTCCGTACCTCACTGGCGTTCGATACTTTGCATACTTTGCCAGTATGTTTCCAGAACCGTTCCAAGCCATCGGGTTTGTTCCGCCCTCGTAGTGATTGTTCCAGCTTCCAATAACGATTCCGTTATCGTCGTTGGCGTTCACAAGGGCTGATAAAAACCGACTGACTCTAACCGGAGAATTCCTGTCGTCGACCGGCATCCTGTCTAGAATCATCAATACCGCCTCGATACTGTATGACTGAAACTTTGAATGGGTATAATCGATTACCTGGGCTAGATACCATCCACGGGGAGTCATGTGTGAGTGCGTTCCCATGTAAATAATCGTGTGCGTATTTTTAATGTACTCAGTCCTTTTACTCTCGTCGTCAAGGTAGACTGAATCACCTGGGATCACAATCCAGAACTACCTTGACACCAAGGGTTGAAAAAAAGCAGGAACTTCTTTGTTTGGCGCAGCCTTCCGTTGATATAGATGTTTGCGAAATACTGTCCCACGATCGCATTTGGGGGGGAATTCAAATGAATAAGAACCACATTCCTTCGGTTGGTTGTTTCGAATTTGACACTCCATCCATAGTTTTCATACCCAAGGTTGACCTATAAATGAGACGAATGAGATATATTTCTCATAAAAAACATACTCTGAATTCCTTCGACGAGTTGCCCCTGTAAATACGGCCAGTTCTCAGAATGACCCAAAATGAGTTTATTTGATTGCAATCATCACAGTATGAGGATAAGGATATTTGGAATCCTCTTCTATACACAGGTGCGTTCCAAATGTACTGTTCAGTGTGGTGATCGACAGCTGTACTCATCTATTGGAATTTCGCCTCAGACACAAAAGGTCGTCATCGTATCGTCGCACTGTGTCAAATTTTTATTCCGAACACCATTGGAATCCAAAAATTACCCTAAAACTTTCAAAATAACTTAAATTTCTCTTTATTTGAGTTAAACTATTTTTGATGGATAAATCTAATCCCATAGGAATGTATGTATAAGCTGTTATTCTTCAGCTTAATATCACCAAAAAACTTATCTTCTGGTTCATAAGGCATGAAAGTTATCGATAGTTTTTCAGGGTATATAACCCCACTCGCATCCTATGAATCAAGCTAATCTCTTATTGTTTCCAAGGTCACTCAATTGACAATAAGACAGGATTCGTTCCATCATTTTTTCCTTCACCCATATTCATTATATATCTGAATCGTTATCAATGACACCGCTTGAAATAGTTTTCAAAGTGCACGCCATATAAGAATGTTGGGTTGAAGCTTTATTCTTGCATAACTCATAAAATTTTAATGTTTTATAAAATACGATTTTTACTCAAAACATTTTTTCATCGATGAAAGTTATGAAACGGAAATCGTTCCAAATTAAAAAAAAATTCTTTGGGGAGGTTGTCAAAAACGAAGCTTTGTCGTTTCCTGGACAGTCACCCTGAGACAAAACCGTGTCATGGTTCTGTTTAAATGACTTATGTACCAAGTATCGATGATACATGTAAGTTTATTCGCTGGAATTTCCTTCTCACGTGTTAACATAAATCGTTCTTCTTTAAAGTTCATTAGTTTGATGGCAAAATTAATAAAATATGACGTATATTTAAGGAGATAACTCTTTGTTCCATCAAATTCATGAGATTTTTAAGCTAACAGGCTTATGCTTGCTTATGATTCCCGTTATATACTTAAGTTCTCCACATAACTCGGTTTGACAGTTTTTTTGGAAATGTATCAACAACGTGCTAATCACAAATAAATTTTTAATTGGAATAATTGAAGAGACATCTCAATTTATTTACTTTATGCGTCGAAGATTTTTTCCATGAATTTCAATTTTGCATAATTTAAAGTAAAAATATATCAAGAAAAAATTTGACAATATCGTTCACTTCAATCAAATCGTGCGAAATGTTTTTCGCGATTGTTCGTTAATTAAAACAAAAGGTGACAAAGATCGTTTAAACGCCCATAATATGATGTAATTTTGAGTAGGAAATTATATATATTCAATATGGCGACAAAAGATGTATTCTTCATATATCTAGCTGTATAGAAGCAGTATATATTATGGAAAAAACAAATCGACTTGTTTTTGCTTTTTGATCTTCATAAATTAATTTTCCATGATCAAACTTAAATACGACTTTTCAAAGAAAGAAGAATTTAGTTTCAGTTTCTGATGATTAACTTTAAATTCGTTATTGATCTTTTCTCTCTCATATAAGTTCAGATTGGAAAGAAAAGCTAAAATTTACTTTTAAAAAATATCATTTGCAAAATTTCAATCTTTAGGGAAGCAGTGATTGTAATGCAGTCGAAAAAAATCTTTCTCGACGGAAAATGAATTAAAAAACTGAATTTTTACGTTTTTTATTCTTTTTAGTAACTCTTTTCCAAATAAAACCTATAAAAATGGTCCATTGCCATCTTTCATATTCAATCTTTTTTCGTAGTAGGTGAATTTAGGACATTAAATGTTTTTGGTTTGCTTTTAGTTAAGTTAATTGAAGTTATTTTCATTTATTAAGATATTAATTTGGTTTTACCTGATTTACCACAACTTAACCCCAGAGAATTAAGATGATTTTTCACAAACCAAAACTAACAACTCTTCCAAAATATTTAACGGATATTTTTCGAAGAAACAAGGCACTCCCTAACCATTTATCGACAAATTAATCGGTGTTTTTACATTTAAGTGATACGCATGTCAAATAAGCGTTAATTTTGATGGGCTGAATCTGATTTTTCATAAAACGATTGCCAGATTTACAATTTGACGGGGAGACTTTTTCTGTTTTCAGTTTCAAGAAATTATTCATTAAATGGATTAAAACAAAGTTAACTGGCCAGTTTTACATTTCAATGATGGAAACGCCTGGTCTGTTGATGATAGTTGGTGCTCACAAAAATCCCAATTTCTCACATGAAAAAGGAGAAAGGTCTACCTAACAACCTTTGAATTGGTACGTACGTTATGCAACACTTTTTTCTTACCTCAAAAATATCCCAATTTTTCATAATATCGATCTTTAAAACTGCTGTGACCTGCCATTTCGTCGGATGTGAGTCCTAGTACAGAACCATCATTATATAGGATGTTTTACTATTCTCGTGTAACATTCTGCTTCAAAAATGCTTTAATTAAGAGTAACATGTTAAATGAAAATTAACAAATATAAGTTTTTAAAAATCTCATGTATATAATTCTTAAAAATTGCGCATGAGTCGAAACTATTCGTTACTCTACGTTCGATCGAGTTTTATAGCGTAAATGTGCCGTTTAAACGCCAAAACCTTCAGACAGTTTTGGTTTGAAATTATTTGAAAATAGTTTCAATTCTTTAGTTATCCCGAAGCTAAATAACACTATGAAATACTTGGAGGCGTATTTTAAATTATCAAATTGTGTTTGAACAATACTCTTGCCTGAGACCGGGTGTCATACAAATATCCATATCGCCATTTTCGCCGGTTGTAAGGCTCCTACTTGATGGTTAACCAGCATATACTGCAGGGTCAGGGCTGCCCGATATTTTACTAGATATGGTTATGCCACAAGAGACATGACTTAACAGCAATTCGAAGTTCGTTTTTTTTGGCGATTAACCATAAAAATGTGTCGGAATTAGACGCACTTGTATTCTTGCTACGGTTGTGAAAGTACGCATGCGCTTAATCGCCTATTAAAACAACAAATACTTATAATCTGCTATTTGAACAAAAAACCCTTCTACGAAATCAAAATACAGTTTTTATGTTGTAATTAAAATAATAAAATGATTTTTATTTTAACTTAGGCATAATTTTCAGAAAAATGCGTTTATCAATAATTAACCTAGGATAACAGAATAATTAAAGAATGCTAAATTTCGATAACATAGATTGGAGCAAGGAACGAACATCACAAATGGATTTTAAACTTTTATCAGTTTTATATAAATTAATTATGAATGCAAGTACTTATTAGTGATAAAGAATCTTAACAAATACTGCTCATAACGTAAACATCCTCAAAATCGATATGAAGAAGTTTAAGAATTTGTCGATAATTTTAAGTTTAATGAAATTTTTGATGTTTAACTGTATACTTGAAGTGAAACCGATAAATCGACAAAATGAGACATTTTAAAATATTAAAGATAAATGCAAGTTGCGGAAATGGCCGAAATAAGTGCTTAAAACGAGCGCATGAAACTTACTCGCCTTCTTATTTTATTGTTCCGAGATTAAATAGACCGATGATAGCCATCGCAAAAAAATAAACTTACATTACTTTTTATAGGTAAGTGAAAACACAGCTGGGTCTAGTTAGACCACATTAAAAGAATAAAAGTTTACTGGGATCCTGTTAAAATATAATTAGGATGAAGTTATCACAACTATTGACATTAAAGATAGAAAGTCAAAACGTTCAAATATAAGTTTTATATTCATTTTGAATTGAAAGGTATTCATACAGGGTTTCTGAAGATTTTTAATGTCTAATTAAAAGACATTAAACTTAAAATTGTGGTCGTAAAACTGAGCGAGTATGAGCGCACGCGTACATTTTTAATGCATTACAAATAATTACGAAATCAGTTAAGATAAAAATCGATAGACTAAGCAAATAATTAGGTTTAATCCGACAAAAAAGAATATGATTGTTATCAGTCAATGTTTAACTGTAAGAACAGTTATGCTGATATTATGACATGAAAAAAATTAAGAAATGTAAATTGCGCACTAATTTTTATCTGTTATAGCGAAAATCCCATTTTATAACAGTTTAAAATAATCAAGTAGTTAAACTTTTCTGATTTTAAAACAAAAACTTTCATAAATTTTGAATTTTACATACAAAAAAACAAAATATCTCAAATACAATTAAATTTTCATTTTTGCACAAAATGATATCTCAGAAGCGGCACGAACCATGAATCAGATACAGCTGCGCACACTAGTTGCGCGCGCGGATCTTCGTTATGTGAGTACATTGTACACCTAACCGACATTTATATCTTCATAAAGCTCTTAATCTGGGTCTTGCTTTGATTTGAGTTTTGCGCTTTAACTTTGGATACTATGGAAGGGGTTAGGAAATTTATACGTTCATTTAAGCATAAAATGATTTCTACTTGTTGATCAAAAACTTTTGTGAAATTAATCCATGACAGTGAAGTATTCAAATTTGGATTTCTTTCAACTGTCAAATTATTCAAAAAAGTAGCATAGGACCCGTCGTCGAATGATGTCTCTCCTTGAAAGAGAATGCTCAATTTTGATATCCAGAGGTTTAATATAAGGGAATCTGATTAAGTTAATGTCTTTAATCTTCCTTCATTAAGATGGAGTATAAAAAAATTTAGGAACGAAATATTTGTCATAGTCTCTCTTTAATGATTTAACCGGGCTAATTTCGTGCACTCCTATCGCTTGTAATTTCAAAAAATCAAAAAATCCATCTGGCTAAGATGGAAATAGTTTAGCCGGCTTAAGTGATTAGGGTTTGAAAATGTATGTTTACCCGAGGCTTCCCGAACTAAAAAAACTTGTTGTAGACTAAAATCTGAAATTTTTAAATTAAAAATTCCTATCTGGATCAATAATTCACGAATAGAAAATTTGAACAATGTCACAAAGCGATTCCCTATCATATTCTTAACTTTTAAATAAACAGGTTATTTTAAATCTGATCATTTTCGTAGAACCTACAATTTATTGGGGTTTTCATTTTTTATGGCTGCCATTAAAATTTTAAAAAACAGACCGAACCAGGTATTCATTGATGTACATTCAATAATGAGAATAGGCATATTTGAACTCATTTCCGATTTGTTAAATGAACCTTACGAAGTGACGCAAAATTATAATTAAAAGGTGTTACGAACATTGTCGACATGCTTCTTGTCGTGTTAGTAAATTGCAAATAAAATAAATTCGAAAACATCACATTTCAAAAGTGTTCCATTTAATATATTCGAATTATAACTTTGTCTTTGAAATACCCAAAATTTAGAATTAAATTTCAAACTAAAAACTGATTTTTCGTGCATTAAAATGGATGTTTTTTTGATCAAATTTTTCAAACGAATTATGCTTATAACTATCTTGAGATTATCAGTCGGTTATAACTGAATTGAGTTTTTTTCTTTGAATTAAAAATTTTTGTTTTGATTGGATTTGTATAACATCAAGCTATCACTTTCGCGAAGAATTTAGACCATATCAAACAATAATGGTTGTAAATTACAATAATTCATATCAGCACAAAGCATTAAAACAATTAATATCTCAAAAAATTACTCATCTGCACCTGATTAAAAATTAAGCCGAATAATTTATAGAAAACAATACTCTAACAAACAATAAAATTCGACCAAACGACACGGAATGTCACTGTTCAAAGGATAATTCAGTTCAAATTAAGCAAGACGAACCGAAAGCTCCCGAAATACACAAAGAATCGTTTAATTACAAAAAATCTGACCACGTCTCAAAAATATGTTAGATTTCGCTAAAATCTGACGATTTCTTCCTAAAATTTTGATTTTAACAATGTTATAATATTGATCTAATCAATTCAACGAGACCATGATAGGAAACGAATAACTGGATTGACAAATAAAAATACATTCAAAATATGAAAATTTTACTTATTTCTCGCCTTGGAAATTTTAACAACTCTATTTTGGGTATTGCTTTTAAAAACAGAATTTTAGAATTTTACCTTGATATCATGATAAAATGGTAAAATATTAAATCGAGCATAACCGCATTCCGTTTTAAAAATGAAAGAGAAAACACAAAAAGATTAGAAAAATCTGAGAATATAAAATAAAATCTGTACACAGAGCTAAAAATAACAGTTAAAGTATAATAACTTTCAAATAAGACAAAAATTAATAAAAGTTGTAACTACGGACTGAAGCATTTTTTTTTGATGCTCGTCTTCATATTGAGATATTAGTAACTCCAAACATCTCTAAATTTTAGAGGGAAAGAGAAACTCTGTTTGTCTGACTCTGCCGAATAGATATACGGAAGTAAATGTTCTGGCTATAATTTGCAGCTATTGGTTCAGTCAGGTAAAAAACTGACTGTTTCCAATGTGTGGGCCTCCCATGTGGACCTGCTGGTTAAAAAAATAAAACCTGTAAATATCGATACTGGCTTATGACAAGCTGTAAATTCAACGGAGAAAAACATCACAAGAGCATGAATGAAATCTTGACGCCGAGAGCAGAGAATAATATTAGATTCCACTTGTTTCAAATCTTCAGAGTTAACTGTGTAAAGATCAAAGCGCTTTGAAAAATAAAAATTATACACGAACAAGCGCATCCGTCGTAACGACTGCTTCTTTCGACAAAGTCAACGATTGGCTCAGAGAGAGATAGTTCTCGCATTGGTGACATGTCGTAATTGAAAACCCGTCTCCACCCTGAAGAATTAGATGTACGTTACATTCGACTTTCTGGTCCCGAAACTCTTCGTCTTCGATTCCGCTTACATATAGGGACGCGACGTCAGGAAACATGAGGCCACCAGAAACCTTTTAATAAAAAAGATGTACCAGCCATTTATCGCGAGCGAATATTACTGACTCGAGCATACACTCATAGAGAAGACAATAACCCATCCACTCGCTTATTATTATGTCCACTTTGTCGACAGGAAGAGTCACTTCCTCGACTTTTGATTTGAGTAACGTTATCCCTTGAGGTTGATATAAAAATATACTCGATCCGTAGTTGTTCTTTTCAATGATCTTCCTTGCAGTGTCGATTATGTTTGAGTTATCTATCTAATAATCAACAAACAATGATAACCCCATAAACATGAGCCGCTCCAGCATCGACGGCAAACATACTTAAAATTCCAGTGCCGCAACCAACGTCTAACACTATTTTATTTCGAAATAAATTTTTATTCGAAACAATGGCGCGATGATAACTTTTGGTCCTGACATTGTCTTTGATCATTTCCTTTCATTAGAAAATAATCTAACTTCGTGTATTCCTTAAAATTACATGAAAGTATAACCTGAGGTTGCGTAGGACTCAAAGTAGCGATTGTCTTCATTGCTGGGATCCATTAAAGTTGTTTATTTCGCGCACGCGTAGTAAATGTAAATATTTTATCACTTCCATGCACTAGATAATTTAGACTAAAACAAATAAAGATTTTTAAATAAGTAATCCAATCAATCTAATTTTGAGGTATTCGATTCTATTTAAGTTCGTTATTTAAAAAGAATGATATTATGTACGGATAAGTAGTATTAAAATTTTTTGCTCTCTAAGCTTTTAGTTTAGTCATTTCGGGCATTCAAAACCTTCTTTAAAAAAATCATAAAGTTTACTCGAAAACATCTTTACGCAATTAAATACGTCTAAATGACTCTTTAAAGTTTTTTAACAATAAATTCAGAGTTAAAGTTGTTGCCGAAACAAGACTATTTAAAGTATTATGCATAGACAAAACATAAAAATTTTACACATACTGCTTTTTCAATTGTGCGACATTTTTAACTTTGACGTTCTTTTTGAAGTTCATTAAAATCAAAATTTTTATCGATAATCTTATTCTAAGAGATATATTTTAAAAATAATTTAAAGTGAGGAAAAAGTGGATTTTAAAAGCAGGTGGCAAAATCTTCAAAAGTATCACGTATTTTGAGACATGTTAAATCTTATGCCCTCGTGCGCACTCAAAGCAATTAACTTAAGTGTTATTAACACTCCTGAATTTAATTATATTTATATTAAGGTATTTGCTATCTTTCCATTCTTCTTATCCATCCGAATTAATTTTTTACCAAGATATTTAAATGTGAGAATATATCATGTTTAACAATACATTTATATCGAAGGTTGGCACGGAAAATACCAATGAATTCGCTCATTAACTACGCAGTAAAATCATGAAAAGAATAATTTACCTCAAATAATAATCAAAGTACTTCATAATATCTACCTTAATGATAGAAATATTAAATTTAATTTTATACCGTTAGAGGAAAGAATAATGCTGCAAAAATTCAATGGCGAGAGAATAAATAACTGGCAAGCATGCGCAATGCTTAAACAAGGTTTCGAGCAAGTGCGATTTGCCATAACTCAAAGCACGAACAATCTTGAATATTTACATAAATTTCATAAAGGAACGTCATTCAATGACAACCCGATTATGATTTCGTGCCAGTTTATGGATCTTTTTGAAATTTTTTATCAAAAATATTCATGTGTTCTTTGAAAATTGACTCAGGTAAGAAACAAGTAGACCCATCTATTTATTTTAGATTACAAGAACGTAATTTCACTGATGAAGGCTAAATTGGTAAACCTTAAACGTTTTACTAATTTGGTTTGCTACAGTAACTTTGTTATCTAATGTGAACATATAATGGAAATTCGCAAGTGCTGGTAAAATTTTGCTCCGAGATAAACCATGCTTAATAATCTTCTGTCGAGTTGACCTAGACCGATATGAAGAGGATTACTCACAATAGGCGATTAAAAAAATATTTTTAAAATAATATCTGGTTTTGTTGGCTGAAAAACACTGGTTTTATTGCTTCTTTACACAAGTGGCATCAACCTGATTTTTAGTCTATTTGCAACCGACGAACCATTTATTACATTTAAAAAATACAAAAATGACTTCAATGAACGAGCGTCAGTTTCTCTCTAAAATGGATTTAACATCCCTATTACCGATTTATGTTAAGCTGGGTGGTTTATTTGATTTTTTTAATCAATTATCAAAGAGCTTTTCCAATTTTTGAATGAATAAAAAAAATTCAAAAACAACGGATATTTCTAAAGTGTTAGTAAAATTCAGCATATATTGAGGCTTCTGAACACCAATAGGAAAATACTAACATACCAGAACTAAAATTTAAAAAAGTATGTGATTAAAATTATCAATCATATCAATATTTCAACTTAAAAGGCTTTGAAAATTTTCACGTATTCAATAGGCGTTGATCAGCTTTTCAGTTTTTGAAATCCACTTTGAGGATAAATTGAAGGAAAGTGAAGCTACCTAGCTTAGGTGTACGGAAAAATTGGGAATTGACAACATATGATGCAAAAAGCGCGCGCATAAATTAATTATACACGTTTTAACAAATTGTTTGAAGTATAAATACGATTCATTGTGGGGTGTTTTTCTTTGAAGTATTTTTCGAATTAATTTGTCAGACGTTCCGCAACCTCGATTGATTTCTACTTACCATTTAGTAGATTTAATGCTGATCTTTTGGAATTAAAAACAAAAGTGTAGGATTGTAGACTCACTCAAAAAGTAAGAGGAAAAAATTCAATTGCTTTAAAACTTTCCGCTTTTATAAAAATAATATTTGATCAATAAACAAGTCGGTGTCGTTTTAAACTGTGAACCTGTCAAATTTTATCGCATGTGCAGAGGAAAGGAAAATGTAAGACGCCAGGAGCAGCTTAACTAAGCGATAGTGAATTTCTTTGACTTTTAAACATTTTGATGGATTTCATAGTCTTAAATGAAGAGACGCGTTTTTAACCGATATCAGAATTATAACTAAAACACTGATTAGCTTTATTTCTCATTATAAAATTTATATCGCTGTTTTGCTACCTGTTTTGACAATAATAATTTAGTTTTATAAGGATTCCTGGAGGCATGCGCAGAACGTACTTGATTTTATTTTAATTGTTGTAAAATTAATAATTTGACGAATAATAATTTTAAAGTTACTTCGCATATATTTAGAACTTGATTTTCGGTTTTTCTGATTTGTCTTGACGCGTTTTTTGTTGTCATGTTAAATTTGTTGTAATACAACTTTTTTGGATTGAAAATTTCAACAAGACAAATTTGATGAATTTGAAAAATAAAATAGTTTGAGATTTTTTAGACTGTTCGAAATATGAGCTAAAATTATGTTAAAATGGAGTCGGACATAGGCGGTCTGTCTTATCTTCGGCGGCGGATAAATGTAATTTTTTCTCGTTTAAACCAAAAATTTGCATTTAGAGGCCGTATTTTCTTGCTTGTCACCTTTATACTAGGGAACGTGGCAATCACCATAATACTAAAACTATAAAAATAAACTCCAAATGCTTTGTTGATTCTAAAATTCCTCAAGATCGGACAACTGGTAGTACTTTAACGACGTATTTATACAGTTTATACCATTAAGGAATTGGTATCCACATACACAAAAACGGATTGAAGAAAAAACAGGGTTAAACTTTGAATGCTCCATTAAATTAATGACTCAAGAACAAAGGGATAATTCATTTCATGAAGTGGGAAATTTCCCTCCATCAGAGTATGAATTCTATTATTCTCGGCTTGAGTGCATTAAATCTTTTCAAAGGAATGTTTTTTTCGTTTATCACGGATCAGTCTTACGTATTCAGGTGTCTTCTGAAGGATTTTATAGTGTTTGGAACTTCTTCGGGGTGGTAGGTTTGGCCTAACAGCAGCATCAACGTCTCTCGGCACTCATGCCAAGACAGTTCTCGATATCATCCCAGGCCTCGAGATATAGGACTCTCACTTTCTACTCGGCATAAAAGAACAGCAGTACACCTCGGTGTTGCGTCTCTGGGTGTGAGCGAGCTAAATTTATATCGATCTTCGTAATAGAGACGTGTAAATAGAATGCATACCAAGATAAAAAATGAACATCAATGTAACTCTATATGATAGTTGAGAACATATGAAAGCCACATACACGCCTCAAAAAGAAAGTGAAAATCGAAACAAATATGAGATAGCGTAAAGCAAATGTAAAAGATGAACGTGTCGTTTTATTGTTAACAACACAAAAGATGTTTGGTTAAATGCAACCCATCTAATATCAAAGATTAGTAAAATAAAGAGTACTATTTAACATGCAGAGTATGAATGTAAATAAAAGTGATGATTTATGTTTCATAAATTATCATCCTAGATACTTTGAAACGAACAACCCATTCGTAAAATTTTGATGGGTAAAACTAATTGGATCAAAAAACAAATAAGGTATTTATGTTAAGACAGGAAAAAATTCTCAGCGTCGCAGTATTCAGTATATTTTTAAATTAAGTTAACATTTAAGATATCTCCCGAGGTACTTTTACGGACATTTAAAATTCATGATTTAGATTGGAAATCGATCAAACCCGACTACATGTACTCATGTGAACTAACAAACAGTTGTGATACGAGCAAATTTAGCTGAGATTGCCAGATATACAACCGTATCCCACTAATTAAATTTTTTGTATTAATTTAAATATCAAAAAGTTTATAACCGACTCTTTTGATAGTCGGCTGACATTTATTTCACAACCAGTCATTGAACCGTCGAATAAAACACCAAAATTATCTAAAGTTGACTTATATCATCATTACCTTAAATTATATGTAAACCCAATTTGAGCTGTCCTTCGTTCTTGTCGTGGACGTCGATGTTGTTCCTGACGGAATAAATGCTAATATATCAATAAATCCAACTTTATCATTATTCGCAAAAAATATTGTGGTTCGTAATAAAGGAATAAGTTTGCCAGTTCGCCATTCTCAATCACTACGGTACACATGCGTAGAGGGTTTTCTGACGGCAAACCTAGAAAGAATAACTCAGACGATAATTTGAAAAAATCATAAGAATCGTCTCTGTCATCTTCCTAAAATTCACAAAAAAATTGAAATATCCTCGCAAAATTACTTTTGTGAACAAGCAAAGAGTGGTTTAAATTGACAACTTTGTTATCAGGAACTAAGTCTAAATAAATCTAAACATCCCGAAATTTATGCCAAAATTATTTCTAAACACGACTGTCGCTATAGAAAAGCTATTTTCAACCATTTCCCCGAAATACTTAGATTTAAAGTAAGCACAATTTCCATTTATTTTGAATTAACAAAAAAACCTTTCACTTTTTTAATTATCAATCAGAAGACAGTCTCAAGTAAAGGTACATTCAAATAAAACACTAAACGTATCAAACATAGTTTGACATTTAAAGTTATTCTTTGGTAAATATCTGACCGAATATATCGTGTTGCCTTTTTGAAAACATGAATTGTTCAATATTAACCTAAATTTAAACTAAAAACACAAATATTAAACAAATAAAATTAGAATTATAACGGAAGACTACCGATATCTTACGATAAATGAACAATAAAAAATTCTTCATGATACAGAACGTGAATTCTCTATCGAATTCGATGGAAAATTCACTCATGGATTCAGCACCTTATAAATATTTTCAAGTTCTTGATCAATAACGATATAAATAGTTATGATGGATTAACATATCTAAGGTAATGGTTCAACATTTAATTTTCGAGAATTCAGTTTAAGTCCTCTGAATGGCTCTTTAATAAAATATATATTCTAAAATTATCAAGTTTTTGACATTTTATGAGCCAAGCAGATTAGTTAAAGGACGAATTCAAAACTAATCAAATCTTAACATTGAAACACTAAAAAGTTAAAGAGTTATTTTTTCAAGACTGGATCAAAGCGAAGAGATTAACCATTCAAAATGGTTTATTTGATCCATGTTGTGAAAATTTTATTTCTACAAATAAAAAACACGCATCATGTTGAACCTTTCATGGATTACAAAATGCTGAAGATTAATTTTTACAAACAAGAGACGCTGTAACTATGACAACTACACACTGGAAAATTTAAGAAATGGCCTTACATATAACGGCCTTCTTATTAAATGAACGTTTGTAATTATACAAACTGTCAGGATTTTTTATTTGATCATCCTATTGCAGGGTCGCATGCATAATTCTTAACACTATTTTGTGTTCAAATTCATCAAATTAAGTTTGTAAAGTATCTCGTTAAAGCAAAGGGTAACTAATATCCCAATTCTGTTTCGAATCATCGAAAACGAGAAATTGATTAGAATCGAGGCTAAAAAGAATAAATATTCAAGGCATCTGAAAACAGAAGGCGCCGAGATAGGTCAGTTTTGAAAAACCCGCACTAAAAGATGGATTGAACGAAAATATTTTTGTTCAAAAATCCTAAATGTGATAAAAGAAATTGTTGAATTTTTAATAAATGAGCTTTTGAACTTCTCGTGTTGATACCAGACTATTTTTATCTTTTCAATTTAATTTAGATTTCTAACTGAATAAAATTTTAATGAAAGCTTTGAAGCTGAAAATGTAAGGAAACGCCACATGAAACGAAAGTCTCAAGTTTTACGTCAGATACATTTTCAAATGTGAAATTCTTAAATTCAAAAAAATGTTGAAAAATAAATTGTAGATGTATTTTAAGAATCTGCACGAGTGAAGTTTATCCGAAAATGAGAAAAAAATAAATATTTTTTAATTCTACATAATTATAAGTGTAAGATAACAATAGGAACAAAAGAGACAATAGAATCTCCGAAGATATCCGTTGATGTTGTTAAAAGTGTTAGCCGCATTCCATGAAGTTATGCAGCCGCACGTTCGAAAATCATCACTAAATTCAAACAATAAAAATGATTTTAACATAATTTAATGTAGATACAAAAAATTTGAAAAAATAATATTTAATGAGATTTTCTCACTTTAACTAAGTTTAATTTTTCATTGTCCTACGATGACCCATTTTTTTAAATTAAAAATAAAATTATGGGATATTCAATATTTCATAATCGTTACGAGCATAAAATAAACATGAGGTTATTTACACAATATTTCTTGTCATACGATCTTCAAATCATCCAATTTACAGACTCCCGATGTTTAAAAATAATTCTTAACACTTTATGGTCTTAATTTTTGATATTAAAGATTTTCAGAGATTCTTATATTGTTTTAAGAATAAAATTTAAAATTTCAAAAGAAATGTAAAACATGGGGAAGAAATGATTTTTGAAATTAATAGTTACCTTATGTTGAAGATTACCTCGGATTTTATCATGAATGACAAATAATTTAAAAACTTTTATTGTCTTAATATAATTGAAAATCATCGAAAAAACAAAATATTTTCGAAATATAAAATCTGGTGTGAAATAATGTTATTATATTCCTTCTCAAGCATTCGACAATCGTTTTTAATGAAAAACATAATTATTCCTCTTTAAATGAAGCAAATTATTTTTTCAACAAAAAAGAAAAAAGTTCGACTACGTTCGTTAATTTTCATTATATCTGTTTTTGAGATAATATGAAAATTTCAGATAAAATATACATTTTAATGACTCACTTTTTGGGATTTTAAAATTTATTTGCCATAAAGCAAGAAAAATTTCCCATGATCCTTTTAAACAAATATTTAAACTTTTCCAATTCTTTTGAAAACATATTAATATGATTTAGAAAGATAACTTAATTGTGAAATTATTAAATATAAAAAATTTTGGTAAGTTTAAAAGATAAAACCAAACCAATTTCCCTGGTTTCTCAAAAAGTCTCTTATAAGTTATCGAATTTCCATATTTAGGTGATTATGGCACATCCTATTTTTATATTAAATAAATAGCCCAGCTATGACTTAATGTCAAAAAATAAGTTAACAAGCTGAAAAAATAAGCAGAAATCTTATGCATTTTAAACTATTTGAAATGAGTGTAAAACAAACAAACACTTGATTTATTATTTTGAATAAGAATTGCGCATGGGCTTTGCGCAAATTTTAGAATAAATGGCTTTTGAAAAATATTTTAAAACTCCAAAAATTCAAGTCAATGATAATTCTCTGAATATAAAATTAAAACTATAATATTTTCTATTTTTCGAAAAACAAAGCATAAACGACTTAGCTCTAAATTTGGAATAATAGAAAAAGACAAAATTCAGCATTTTCTGTTTTAAAGGGTAAGTTACTCTCTAAGTTACTACTTTTCAAAAGGATTTTGTTTGATTTAAACATTCAAATATAGAAATAATCGAGACCTTAAACAAAATTCAAATAACTAAAATATGATTGGTCGATTTATTACATGGAAAGAATTTGTGCCATGTTTGATGCAATATTATTTTTTGAAGGGATCATTAAAAATGGAATTTAAACACCATTAACGTCCTTTAAACATGAAATCTTGGACGATTTAAAGTAGGCTCTTTGAACTTAAAACGTTGAAATTTTTATTCCATAAAATGCCTCCACGTTGATGACTTCGCACAGCTGCAGAATTTGTAAGTTATCAAACTTTATCTTAAAAATAAGAATAGTTTTTGATCCACACCGCTTTGTGTTCAAGATATTCTTCAAAGAATCAAAAAGGAACGATAATATTGAGGGGGTACCACACTAAAGAAGCGAACCAATGATTAGCTATTAAAGCGTCCAAAAGTTGTAAAAAATAAGTTTTTCATCTTAACTCCTTTAAACATCGTTAATTCCAGAGGAAAAATCTGTTCATTGATAAAAAAAGGACAGTGTGATAAAAATATCTGGAAGCGACCCAATTCACAAGTTGGATCTAATGGAAAAATAATCCATTTATTAAAATCTGAAGGATTGAGATGAGAATTTTTTTTTCCTTCAGTTCTTAAACCTGAGTTAAATAAAACGCAAATGTGTATTGTGAAGCATAACACAGCCTCGCAACATTAAGAAAAACCACCTTGATAAAACATTCTTTTATAATGATAATAAACTCAATCCTAGGGCGATATAAACAATAATAATAATTGACTTTGAACATTAGACCAGATGATACAGGCCAAATTCTCTAAAAATTTCGTTTTAGGCTATCACAGAATTTAGATTCATCGGCTATTTTTAATAGAAAATCCTACTGAAGTTGTGAGTAAGAGGCAACAACATTATTTTTGTCAGAAGAATGCAGTTTTTACTGGTTGTTATTTGAACCAGTTCAGAGAGATGTAACCATGCTATTCACAAAAATATTCAAAATATCTTGTCATCAAATATGAAAAATAAAATGTTGAAACATAAGTTAATAAATTATGCGATGAAAATTATTTCTCTTTGAACTGATTTAAAACGATTCGAGTAGACTGAATTTATCTAAAAGTTAATTCTTTTTAAAAAATAATTTGCTTTAAATATAAATTGATAAAAAATAATTATTCAAAATTTATCAATAAAATACATAAGTGTTTTTATTTTTTCAAAGAGAAAATTTATTCATAAAAAAGATTAATTTATCAAATAAAATAAAAGAGAAACAAATAAAAATAGTTAAGACAACATCAAATTGAATTAAAAATAAGAAAAGGAAGATAAGTGTAACATAGATAAAAGAGTAAATCGCCTAAAAGCATAAAATATTGTCCGTAATAAAATATCTATGAATTAAGATCGTAAAATAAATAACTATAAACCGTATTCTATGAGAATGTGAAAGTATAAACTGTATAATTTCCATCTGGTGAATTCTATGTTAACTTATTTTGATTTTATAAAAAAATCAAATCAACACCACATGAAGTGTGGAAACCAATTTGTTTGTTTTCTACATGTCTATATATGGAAATTGAAAAGATCGTTCGTTAAAATATGAAAAAGAAAATTTATATTTTTCAATAATGATAAATATTTTCAAAAATGATATTTAAACATTCCTGTTTGTATGAAAGTCAAATTGACTTGCATACGTTTAACCAAGGAAGGAAAATAGGTGATTAAAATAAATATCTATAACTCGGAGCGAAATTTATGAAAAAAATTTTTTTTACGTTATTTAAAAAGGATCACATTCAATAAATATCATTTATAAAGTGAATTTAATATAAATTGTTATTTGTAAAAATAATTTCATAAGTAATGTGAAAAAATATAAAATTTTGTATTTTCAGTATAGAAAATAAACATTAAATAATATTAAAAACACATTCATTAAGTTAAAAAAATCTTTTGAAACATGAGACAAATCGTTTTTTAAATTTTGATAATTAAATAATTGAACGTTTTAAAATTTCCAAACATGTGAAATAATTATATTTTTTATTTCGGAAATTACATTTATGCAATTTAGCCATTAAAATTATGTGTTATCAATATAGTTCGAATATGGAAAAAACTATATTTTTATATTAAGTATTCTCCTAATTTTGAAATAAAATTAACTTATTCGAGTCATCCGAAATAAAAGTAATCAAGCATAAAAAGATTTTCGACATACTATCAAACTTAATAATTTAGGTTTAAATGCAATTCTGTGGAAATATTTTCCTTTTTATATTTTCTTCCTTAACAGTAATAAAGTTATGTAATCTGAATTTTGGTTGACTGAGAATGGATTAAAATGCCTCTTAGAAATATTAAATGTCATCTAACCTGTATAAAAACGATGTTTCCGATGAGTACGAAGTATTTTCATGAAAATAAACAATTCAAAACTGAGTTTTATTCATATAAAATTTAAGTGCCACATAACCTTAAAATTTTTATATATTTTCATTAAATACAAACGTTTTTGAAAAAAAGTAAAACTATTGATCTTAATATATAAAAAAATATAACGTGATAAGGCTTAAAAATAAATGATCAACTCGTGAAGGAAAATATAATTTGTAAACTCTTTTCATACTATCGTGTAAAAATATCAATTTATTCAGTTAAAATAAGATAGGTTAAAATTTAATAAAAAACTAAAATTAAAATTTGGTCAAATATTACTTTCAACTGTCAAAACATGAAAACCAAACTTGGTAAATTTTTTCAAAATTAATGTTGCGTCAGAAAATAAAATAATTGTCGGTTCACTTTCAGACTAAAAGCTTGAATCTGAGATAAATTTCAGCCTTTTTCATCAATTTTCTTGGAGGAAATATATTTTGATCAAAATATGAATGAATAGCATTTTTAAAATGAATCAGATTTTTGGAAATGTTTTTATCATAGATTTCTTTGGAAAATATCGTAATATAGTGAGTATTTCTGAAAATGACACTTCGATTTGATAAAACTTGATAGTAATCCATAAAATCATGTTTCTCCTAAAATAAAATCGGCGATATATTTATCAAAACAAAAATCCTTCAAATAACATCAAACAGATAAAAAAAAGTGGAACATGAAAATAAAATATTGCATTAATTTACTTAGAGGAGCGAGATTTGGTACTTGCATAAAAAATAGGAATATTTTTCCGTCAATATTAAAAATCTATATTAACTGAAAAAAGAAAGATAAGATTTAAAAAAAGTAAATTTTATTTTAGACTTTAAATTTCAAATATGATTATAAGTATTTAAATTATTTACACTGAAAGCATATTTCAAATATTTTAGTTGAGAATAGTAAATTATTTAATGCGTATGGATTTAAATGGTTGAGTTATGAACAAATAAGAAATATTAATTAATCTAGTTTAATGTTGAAAATAAATAAAAAAATGTGGCAAAAAATTTATAAAAGTTAAAAATTGTTCACAATTTTAAATCTATTAACGAATTTAAATATGAATTTTTTGAAATAATTTATTCGTAATATTTTATTTTTCTTAATTTTTATAATGTTCATTATATATTTATTTTAAGGATAAATCATGATCAAATATTCCCGAAGTTATATGTTGCGATGAATCAATCAAACTTAATATTTTGTGGATTAAAAAATAAAAATTTCGTATTGTTATTAATAAATGTGTGAAATAAGTAGCCGTAAATCATAATAACAGGAATAAAATGCTATTTATATGTCCAGAAACGTCCATCAATAATTAATATTAAAAAAAATGGGTATTTTAAATCACCACTCTCAAAATAAAAAATTCACAGCGAAATTCATACAACCACAAAGTTTATGAGATATAAATGTATGTAGATATTCTTAATTTTATTGTTTATATTTTCAATTTGAAAGAAATTGTCACAAATACTCATCTAAGCAGATAAACATTCTGTTCATAAAACCTCGATGAAAAAATTTGATAATTTCTATGCAAGGATATATTAACTCCATAGAATGAAAATATTCTGTAAAAGCTAAACATTCACTCAATATATTTTAAAATATCTTATGATTTTTTAAAACACTCTTTCTTAAAAATACCAACAGACATACAAAAATTCGTGTCATTCTAAGCGATAAGTCAAAGTTTTTGAAAGAATAACTCAGGAATTTTATTTATATCATCTAGACGTTAGAATCCATTAAAATTTAAATTATTTTGAATTATCGAATTTGATACATTTTAAAATGTCTAAAAGACAAAAAATAGATGACAGATATATGGATGTGAAAAACTGTTACTCAAGGATTCCAAGGGATCATCTTCAAAGAATTTGTGACCAAAACATTAAGAAGGTAAACTTCATGCTTGATAAAATATGCACGGTTAAGTATAATTTCATGGTTTTTCAGGAATAAATATTCTTTAGAAAAGGGTTAGATTCTCGATCTTTTATTCATGAAAACGTGTAAACAATAAACTTGACCGAGGTAGTTTCTTATGTTAAATTTCGTCTGCTCCCTTTTTAAAAAAGATGTTAATTTTTCTTACTTTCTAAATATATTTTAAAAATAATTTACCTAAAATATTTAGATTATAAAAAATGTAAAGATCAAGAGCTTTATTCATATTAATAAGATGAAAACCAAATTCTTTAATTGGAGCCTGTGATTTAGTAAATTTTTAATGTTATAAAGTCTTAATTTTTGTAAATTTTTACTCTTGGTTGAAAAAATACTTAATTGTGTTATCACTATAATATTTAATAAGATACCAGAAATAATCTTAAAATATAATTATAAATGTTATTGGTTTTTCAATAATATTTAAGAATAGGATTAATATATTAATTGGTAATATGTCATCGGATGAGTGAATAAACTCCGAAAAAATACGAAAAACCTTAAAATACAAAATGCTTTACTTATCTCAATTTTTCATTATTATTACTGTAGTATTTCCATTTTTCATACCAAGAATATATTTATTCAACTAAATACATGTCCTGAAATTGAACTTATGCCACAGAAAAGTATTATCCTTTCCTGTGTTTCAAGCGAATTACGGCACTTTAGAGAAATGGAAGTCATAGTTAATGGAACTTATATTAAAAATTGGTATCAGAGATACCCTAGTACAGGTTCGTTAATTTTAATAAAATAGGGGAAATTTTGGCAATTTTTTATTTAAATTCAAAATCAATAAAAATTCCTATGGCGTTTGATTATTCTCAATTCCGATTAGATTTTTCTGTTTTAGATTATATTTCAGAAAATGAGATTTTTATGGCAATTTTTTTATTTTATCAGGCTAATCTTGAAGTAAAAGTCGAATTACTTTGGGATGGCTACAATCTCCCTCCAATTTATTTTTACAAGTTCACGTTAAATATGAAGCAGAACCATTTGTTTGAAATTACCCATCATGTACCTACATTAGATATTTCCATTTATTTTATGTTATTCGAGTTGTTAAATGAGGTTAACATGTCAAAGATATACGGGATACAATTGTCAGTACAAAGTCGAAGAATCCCTTGACAAAAGGCTGATGGTAGACTTCATCACTGGGGACCTGATTTGTGTCGACATTTCTGATTGTGATTGTAGAAAATAAAAATAAAAATAGTTGACCAACGATGCGACGATTTATTTTGTAACAACCAAGGGAAATGCTATCACGTACCCACATACATGTTTCAGGAAAATTCTACGGCAGAAAAATATTGTGTCTGCCATGAAAAATTTGTCGGTAATAACTGTGAATATTACGCATGCGATATTGATGAAGACGATCTTTTTATACGTTTATGAATTAATTTAGTTAAGAGGATAAGAACAGCATATGTAAACCTCAATTAGTACCACATTGCTCAACATGCCCTTCCTTCGGTAAATTTATATGTCAACGTTTAGGACCTTGTGATGCTATTGGCCCTTTTAAAATATGCAAAGACTCAAAAGCATCCAAATGCAACAGTCAAGACTGTTTTGAATTCTGCATCAGAGGAATTTGTAAAGTTACACTTGCGTCAAAGCAGGTAACTATTTAATTTTAAACATTTACCTGAGTTTAAAATTTAGAACCGCTATTACTACGAATGAAAATGTTTGACACATCAAGAAAATGTTCACGAACATCAAAAGCAATGTTAAAATTATATTGACAAAAATATTTTTAACACGATAAATTTTCAAAATTTATAAAATTACCAAGACTTTTACGAATCTTTGCTGTAATTTTCAACTAAGGAAAAATATAAATAATTTTGAAAGTAAATAAAATTTTAAGATTGAGAAAAATATTTGATTTATAAAGATATAACTATGAATATGGCCAAAAATAAATTTGGAAGTAATTAAACTTGTATTATTTAACTACATATTAATTAGTTTTTCCAGAATGAATTGAAATATTGTGAAATACTTTTAAAAATCTAAATTTTCAAATTATTGAAATAAAAAAATTCACATGAATTTATTTCTTTAAAAGAGTTAAAATTTGTGAAGACATACAATTTAAAACTCATAAATTAGAAATTTTTTTCTTAATATAAAAATTAATTGATAACAAGGGAAAAATATACTTCTTTCGATTTCATTACATCATTAAATTTACATCCTAAACCCTTATTTACCTGATTATCAAAGCTCCACAAATCACATTTTAATTTTTTTGAATATTTTTAAACTCTTCAAAGGAACGTGTTATAACTATTTATTTTCAACCTCTTTAAAATAACGTTAAATATTATTGTCGGAACTGATGAAGTTGTGATTTTATGACAAAACCTGAGAAATATTTGACATATTTTTTATTCATAAATGACATTATTGAATCTTGTTTACCGGGTATTTAAAATATAACGTTAATTAAATAAAATTATCACACAAACTAAAAATTAACTTTTTGAAAAATATGACAGTTATTATGATGGTAATACTAATAAAGTTTCATATCCAACATAAATCGCGAAATTATAAATATTTTGTTTATAAAAAGGATATATTTGTTACTTTTTCCGTACGATTTTTACGAAGGGTTTATCGAACAGTTAAAATAGGGAATTAAGAATAATAAAAATTTACCAAAAATAAATGAAAAAAATATTAAAATTATTTTACGTATGATAATTTATTCATCCAAATAAATCTTTAACCACGTGAAAATTTACAAATAAATTAAAAATACGTGCATTATGTTAAATGAAACTGTAATTTAAAAATGATCAAATTATTCACAAAAATTTGTTAAAAAGTCAAATTAATATTGAAGTAAACATTCAAACATCAGTTAATAACGAGGATAAATTAAAAAACAATTCGAGTTCGTTTAAAAATTAAACAGATGACAGGTTATATCAAATGAACATAAAAAAAGCCTCATTGATCTATATTATAAAGTTTCCAATGTATTTGTAAAATTATAATATTTTTTCCATTCAAAATTTTCAGACAAAAAAACTCAGACAATAATCTGTATTAATATGAATTACTCTATTTTATCGATTTCAACAAATTTTTGAAATTTAAATCAACTATTTTCAATAATTCACAAGTATTCGAAAATAATTTTTCAAAAGCCTCTTTTCAATAGTATATCACTCATTCAAAAATTTATTCAATGCGTTGACAAATATATAAGCAGATGTCAGGTTGGGTAGGTACTGAGTGGTCCAGTGGAGTGATTCCTGAAGAGCTAAGGCTGTGTATTTTTTTCGAATCCAGCCAGTTTTAAGCTTCCGTCATCATAATTCTTGCATTTTGAGAATAAAAATAATGATTTAACTTTAAAATTGAGAAATTTTATCAATTTTGAGAATTTTGAAATGTTTAGCAATTTAAATTATACGATAAATTCAAAAAATGTTCTTTAGATGATTATCACTAAACCTCAGTCAAAAAGTGAAAAGGATTGCGATGATCGAATTTAGAAATTTTAAAAAGGATACAAAAACAAATACTCAATATTTTCTGAATCATAAGAATTTCGAGATGTAATAACATGTATTCAAGATTAAATTTTGTGAATTTTTATGAAATATGACAAAATAATTCAGCAATGTATCTTCTGAAAATATGATTTAATTACACATAAATATATGACTCATAAGAATCAACTCTGTTGATAAGTTGACTAAGTTCTTATACTCACTCAATCTTCACCAAATAATACCTAAATAGTTTATCAGAAAACTCATAATTTACCAATATTTACGATTTCGTATTTTGAGATTATTAATTAGACTGATGTAAAGAACATAAGCAATAAAAGTTGTTATTAAATCTGAAAATTTTTATTCAATTAAAAGAATTTTGATGATTATTTTAAAGTATGGCACGCAAAGATTTACACATATACTCAAAACAGTTTTAAAATTTAATCCGTGTTTTTTCACTATTTATAGAGAATAAAACATTATGTTAGCAAAAATAATGACATAAAAATGGTAAATGACGTATATAAAGGCTATCTTTATGAATTGATGAAACTTCTCAGTAATAAAATAGAAATCGATGTTTTAAAGACAAAAGCAAAAAATGTTATTTTTATCAAGAAAGTATGAATCACATAAATCCGGGCGTTTTAATAAGGAATCTTTCATATATACATACATTTTTCTGTGCTGCTCCGCTTACTAGTTTTCACTGTTGAGCCTTTCACCCTGATTACTGACTTGTTCAGAAAATTCTTGATATCATCAGGAGTCGAGTAGTTTTGACCTAAACTCTCTCGTGGCCCATATATCAACCTTACCACTAGACTTTTTGTAAATTCATCTTTCATATTAACACAATTTATTTGAATAATAAGGATGCAAAAATATTTATTTAAAAATTTCTTGTTGAATGAAAAAATAAAATTTATTGTAAATGAAAAAATAAAAAACAATCTAAATTATATTATTAACATATGTTGAAAATAATAAAAACTAGAAGATATAAATTTTAATTAATTTTCTTTTTTCTTGAAAATATTTTATTTATTATCATTTTTTGGAGATTAAAAAAATATTTTGATTGTTATACTTGATCACAAAATATTTCCTCATTTAAATATTTGTTAAGCAAAATATCTACCTTCAAACCTAGAGTTTTAACAAGTCAACTTGAAAAAAAATTCGAGATTAAATGAATTAAATTGTAAAATATTTAAGTATTTGCAGTTATTATTGAAACTAAGAGAAATAATTATTTTCCTATTTTTATATACTCGTAAATAAAATAGAAAAATAAATGTTTTCTTATAATTTATTAAAGGAAGTAAAAATATCATAAATATAATGACATTTTTAGGTATGATAATGATGGAAAGGTGGAATTTTATATGTTCAAAAAGTTAAAATAATGTACAGTTGTTCCGAAGATTACACATAACTATTTTCGAGAAATTTTGATCCAGGTTTTTCAAACACACCAACATGAAAATTGTTAAAGGTAAAAAACAAACAATTATTTTAATTATTTAAACTTAAATTCTTGAAAAATAAAGAAAATTATTTTTTTCATGTTTTTTATGATTTGTGTTTGAAATTATGGAATTTCACATTGGTTTTCGAAAATTTGATGTAATTTGGCTGAAATAAAATTCTATGACATGGAAATTTAACTTACTCGACTCCAATTGCGTCTGAATGCTTGAAAACTATTTAAGTAAAATAGCTGAATTGATTTGCCACACTCGGTACACTTTAAAATATCTTCAGAGATTAATTGTTTGCAAATCTATTTCACTAACTGAAGTTTACTCTTGTATTTCCTTGAACGAAAGCGGATAATATTTTCAACAAATCCTCCTGAAAATGTTGATTTATTCTCCCACTTCGCGTTGGTAAGTCGTGTTCCTGAATAATATTGTTCATTTGAAGAACGAACGCTCGATATTCATTGATTAATGTCGAGGGAAGCTCATTGCTAATTCTTTTATACTTTAGGAGATCTCCTATAGTTTCAATATAAGCCATACGACTCAGCTTATCAAGAACATTGTCAAGGAATACCTTTTCATCATCAACGATAAGAGTGGATTTAAAACGAAAAAAACAATTTTCGCGATCAAATCTTTTTATCATTTCGAAAATTGGGGAAGAGATTTCTCCCATTGTTTCATCATAAAACTGATGGCTATTTTCAACCACTACAGGTATAAGTGGAACATTTTGATATTGGAGTTGAGTTGGAAAAGCTGTTGGTTGAACTTTCCTACCATAAGTGGACATATCAGGAAATGCCATCGTTGATCTTTCTGAACCTGCAACAGAACTTTCATGATTTCTAATACGATCTGTTTTTTGATCAAAATGAAGGCGCATTTTTTTCGGTGAATGAAAAGGGTTTACTGTATAACCGTCTGAAGTGACTGTAGAACCATAAAATTTTATTTGGTCTGAATTTGATCCAAATCTAGTCGTTTGCGAGTTAGGGAAACTTGGGTTTGCGTTATCCACATTTAAAGGCAGGGGACTCGTCCTTTCCATTTCTTTCATATTTTGACCATCTGATAAAGGGTGTTGACACACAGAATTTAATATCAAAGAACTTTCCCTCGGATGAATTCCCCAGGACATAGAATATCGTTCTGGATTTAATTGAGAATACATTGGTGTGGATATTCCTATTTCCTTAAAACCTGAATTTCTAGCAGGATATATTTTGTAATGAACTGGATGATAAAAAGGAATTGATGTATCAAGACTTTTCAAATCACTTTGACTCGTTGAAGGTTGTTGTAATGGTGAATTTTGGCTTGAAAGAGTTGGTTTATCTGGCATTAAGTAGCAATCAAGTTCGGATTTCGAAATATCACTTAGGTACTCTAAAACGGACTCGCTCAATTCATCTTGTTCAAATTGCTTTTCTGATTGCGGATCTAAGCTGTTTTTCGCACTTTCAATTTGGCGGGTAAATTTTGAAAAATTCGATGAATCTTCTTGATCACTATGAACTTTAACAGCGTTTATAGATTTTAATGAATGAACATTCTTGGCTGAATCTTTACCGTTTTTTTTCAATTCGTCATGCTTAGGAGGACAAAATACCATTCTATACCATATTATCACCCATACAAACCACTTTATATTCATCAATGTATAAAAAATTAACTTATCTACTTGTTTTATCAACAGTCAAAAATTGTTATCAATGACATCGATGAACACTAATATTTATAATTTAAGAATCTGAAGCTCTTGAGTAAATTTAAATGTTAGGGCTGCAGCGAAGGATTGTAAATAATAATATTAAAAGTATGGCGCATGTCAAGTAAGTAAAATTATAAGTATCCATTGTAACTACGCTTGCTTAAATAAAAGTAAAAATTTACAAGAAACACGCATGTGAAATAATTGTTGATTTTTTATCTTTAGAGTTCCAAATAAATTGAATGTATAAATTCAGAATTTTTCAGATTTTATTTAGATTAGGCAAAAATTCTATCAATTGTCAGTTTTGAGAATAAACAAAGTTGAAACTTCGACAGCTAGGTAAATCATAAAATGATCGTCCATAATTAATTTTAATTGAAAATACATTGGTTTTTTTGAATAATTATAAAGCAGATGAATCCATCTCCGCCACTGTTGCCATTAATGACCTAATTTAAGCAATCAATAAAGTAACTCTTGTTATCAATCGCGAAGACAAAACTAAATTCACCTTGAAAACATAACATAACGTAGACCCGAAAACGACAAAGATTCCAAAAATAGGAAAAAATCGACAATACGAATTAGTAATAGGTATAAAACATTTAAAAACCACAAATAAACAGAAAATTGAAATAAGCGGAGAAAACATAGAAGCTATCTTAATAAACTTATAATCTATAATAACGGTCAACCAAAGATAATAATAACATTTTAGTGTTTGAAATTTCAGCCATAACTTAAACGAAAAACTGAAAATTTATTAAAACTGGATAAATTAAACAAACTGTATTCATGCGTCTTGGTTACCATCGAAATAGTGATCCTCTCGACTATGATTATCATCAACGATATTTAACTTTTTCAACTTAAATGGAATTCATATGCCAAAAGTTAAAGAAAAGTTCAACTCATTGTTAAATAATCTGTAATTTCTTACTTACCGATAATCTACGAACTCTAAAAAATGGCCGTTTCTTAATATTCGTTTATCATATGATTTTCACTTTCAACAAATTCTAAAAATATAAATCTATTTAGATATTTCAACACATTTAGAACTTTGAAATCAGTCACTTATCAGATAAAAGTTGATAGAAGTGGCCCCTTAAAGTCAAGTATAGTAAAACAGGGAATGATAAATATTTCGTTTATATTGTCGATTTTAGATTATTAATTGTTAAAATGAAGATAGGGGACAAATATGCAAACCGATCATCCGCTTTAATTATGTATAACAAAAGAGAAAAAGATTTTCACGTGCAATCATTTTAAGTATTTTTTATTTTTCGACAATCAGTAATTCACAGTAAATGGAACCACGCGATACTTTAATATGATAAATTGTGATCAACTTGAATTTAAAAGATTTTTCGTCTCGATTTTTATTTTAGAAATTAAAGTTTTTTTTATTATTTTGATCAATTTGATAATTGAGAACTCGAAAGCTGACTATAACACGATTATATATTTCATTATTTTGACGTAGCTCTAAAATTTTTTCCGTTCTATGAATATTATTTTCAACTGATGATAAAATTAAAAAAGTAGTAAAATTTAAAACATTCATGATAAATGGCTAAATTCGGAGGTTTACGTAAAAAATCAATTTCTTTCTCATCCAACCTGGCATCTTCAAATTTTCTTTTCTTGTGCTTTTCCACAAAATATCGGAATATTTTGTTCAAAAAGTAAAATTTTAGGATTGTTTCAAAATTAAATTATTTAAACGTTTAAATCAATAAATTCAGGAAATTCACCCTTTTAGAAACATCACCATAATTTCAAATGTAAATTAATTCAGTCTATTCACAGCGAAAAATGCTGAAGATGTAGTGTTGGCTAAGTGAGCAGAGGCGAAGGGGAGGTTTAAAGGAAGTTATGTGGGTCTCACACTAAACGACACCTAAAAGAGATGCCACAATCGTCTGGACAAAAGTGCTGAACGTTAGAACCTAATAATCAAAGCTCACCGATGAACGGACATAAATGAGAAAGTATCTCAAATGTCTACATAGAAAGTGATTAACTGATATGAGCTTTTAAAATAACTCTCCATTATAATTTGTGGAAATTTCCCGAGCTAATTTAATTCTTAAAATGTTTATTTATACACTCCTATAACAATTTTCTATCTGTCACGAGGGATATTACACTGTTGCAGATCTGATTTTCTCCATCTAAAACATCTGTACATGCTCAGAGAAACTTGACTCTTTCTGACATAATAATAATGATAAGTAAACCAGATATAATTCGAAACATAAGCAACAGACTTTTGTCATTTGCATTTAAATTCAAGATAAATTCGTTTCATGAGATATCAAACTCATCAAATTATGGGGAAAAATTCTTCCTATGATCTCATATGTATTTGTGAAAATCGATATTATACAGATAACAACATTAAATCTTTCTACTATTGAAATAACATGTAAAATAACTTTCTTTTCCTTTTCTTCATTTATGAATAAGACTGACTTCCTCTAAAAACTCACTAAATCATGCTTTTTATGGATTATCCCTGAAAATATAGAAAACGTTTGGCTTTAGTTATTTGGGAAATGTTGGTTGATGCTCACAACAAGAAAATAAGTTTTTGGCTTATCACTTGGACGAGTAAATTTGAAAAAGTACGAGACTCAGAACTGGTTAAATACCGAAGATATCAGGTGTGTTTATACATTCTGGAGCCAAGTCTCTGGCCTGTCATTTAGATGACTTATCGTGGTAGATATCCAAAGCAGTTATGATCAAAAAACACCAAATAATTTTATTCTCAAAAACATTCCCTTTCAATACAATAAGAAATTATACGAATCTTGTACGCTGTATGGATATAAAAGCTGGACTATGATTTTATTCACAATGACCAGCGCCAGATACAAAAAATCAAATCTAGATTGAAATAAAAAGGGTCGAGAAAGATTCAAAACAGATAAGCAGAAATTCTTCTTTGCTTTTGAAAACCACAAGACACGCTCAGAAGTTCATATTCTGCACAGTTGTTACATTTTTAAAATTCAACAATACTCGAGTTCATTAAAGCATCTTTTTTGTTTTTTAGTTGAGAAAAGAGGAGTTAAACCTATCTGGGCTTCTTATGAAAAAATTTCATCTTAGTATTCCTTTCGGAAAAGCTCTGCTTACTAGGTTCCGCCGTTAAGCGTTTATCACACTTCGGCACTATTTCGAAGTGTAAACACTTGTAGTCGAGTAATGTAGGACTCTAACTCACTCAAAACCTCATCCTCTTCTCTGGCAATCAGATAATATCTCTCTCCGGGGAATTGGTGAGACGAGAAGTGCCCAAACAAATGTAAATTCGAATCGCTCAAACTACATATCGCAAAATAACTAATATATAAATAGTGTGTATTATAACATTCTGTTTAAGGTTAAATGAAAATTTTGAGTCAACCTTGAATATCTCGATGGGTTCATAATTCATGAACTTCTCAATTTATGAATATATTCAAGATATTTGGAATTCTTAATCTTTTATAATATCGTAAAGCCATAGAAGAAAAAGAGATAATTAAATTATTAATTTGTGTTTCGAAGAGTTTTTCATGGTTTACGAGTGAACTCTGAGATTAAATGAACACCATAAAATATATTTAGATGAAATAGACCCAAGTCATAAATCGTGGTATGTTTAATAGCTCGTCCAAATAGCCCACGATATATTCCATAAGATGACATTGTAGATTAAAAATTTAACAAAAATGACTCATAAGTTATCATATGTAAAATCGTCTCAATAACTCCACATTAACAGTGGCTAAAAGGATAGCTGTCTGCTTCTGTTTTAGTTCTATAATTAAGGTATGAAAATTAAATTAGTTCAAAATTCTGAAAATGTTTCTTTGATTACATATCACAAGATGGTTAATTTTTGATTATTTTATCCGATGATTGCAAAAATAACTTTTTTTTGAAGAATGTTGATAAGATAATCATATTCAAGATAGATCGAATTAATGAGAAGTTGTTAAACACTTATGTCGACGATAGCCAAATATAAACAGACGTAATGCTCAAAATTAGTTTTTAACACTTGTACAGAATACTATTACGAATCATCATGAAAATAAATTGGATTAAAAGAAAACCCTTTTTGACTGAGTTCATAAACCATGTGACACAGAGCTAATGATAGAAAATCAGAATTGCTTCAAGATAAAACTTAAAGCAATGGTGGAGAAAAACCGTAAGATTGATTACCAAATCAAGTTAAAAATTAATTAACCTATATTACGTACAATGTCAAATGAGAGTAACATTGAAATGGAACACAATACACACGTACCTATTTTGATAGTTAAACTCAATTGTATATTTCAATTTATTCTGCGAGATTCTTTTAAAATTCTTCTTCTTCATATTTATCTTATTTTTCTTCTTACACGTCTTCTATCTTTGAGATACTATCGTTCGCTCTTATCAAGGTTAATGTTAGCCGAAGATTTTTAGCCAATGAAAAAATTAATTTCAATTTTTAACCAAAAGAATATAACATAAAACAACATTTTTTAATTATTTACTTGTAATTTGTAATTTTTTATTTATAAAACAAAAATGAATCATAAACCATGAAATTAACATAATTAAGAATAAATAAGTATGAATGTTTTTGTTCTTAATAATTTTTAACTATTTTTAGAATTTATGTTAACATATTAACGATTTAATAAAAACAATACTCATATATTTGGATTTTTAATTTTCATTCCTATCACTTTAAAATGGGATAATTAACTAAAAAGTTTTATTTAAAATATTTTTTTCAAGAAAAAAAATGAGATCTTTTAAATATTCACAACCATAAAAAATTAAAATGATTTTCTTATCAGTTTATAAGGTCATTCATCAAAAAATCACGTCAACAATGTGTGATCGATGTGCGAAGTGATAAAAAATAACATTTTGAATTTATTGCTACAAGGATCGAAGAGTCCTATTCAGAAAAGTCTATACAAGAAAAGAGGTTTCGTTTCTTCAAATCGAATCGATGCTTCAGAAGTACGATTACCCAAGAGAGTGTTATGCTTTTAGTAGGTGAGAGTACTTAAATACAAGACAACTTGTGTCTTCACCAGTATAAGCGTTCCGCAAAGGGGTAAAAAATTTAAGGGAGGCACATTGTAAGCATAACTTAACTTAAGAATGCCATAGAAACGTAAAACTTACTTTGAAAGATACCATGGTAGGCTTGACTTACCCTCACCCTTCAAAAATGTGAATAATACGTTCGAATATTTTAAATGTGTTAACTTTTTAAGTTTATCATTTAAAATTACGTGAACTATTTTTAACGTTTAAAAAAGGCAGATAATACTTAATACGTTTGAATATTTCTATACCATTTTTTTTTCAATTGCATCATTTTTTTTTCAATTGCGTCACTCAAAAAACAATAATTACAAAAAGAAAAATAAATTAATAAATTAAAATTTATTGATGATTATAAGGAATTTCTGTCGCACAATTAGTTATATTTCTTATAATATGCCTAATAAAACCCGCAATATCTTCACTTGAAATATTCTGACATTCAGAAAGCATTAAATCAGACAACATAATCTCCTCTCCAACTCTTATTCTTGATCTCACACCATTTTTGATTTTCGAGAATGCATTTTCAATGGGATTTATATATGAGTAGGGATATAAAACTTATATGAAAATCCATAACATGATGTTATCCTTTCAATATCGACCCTTCTGTGGATCCTCGCATTATCCAATATTAAACATGCACTTCTCATGTTCAGCTCATCTTTAAAAATATACACAATTCGGTCAGATAAGTATTAAATATATCCGCATTGACCGTTGAATTGGTTATCACTTTGTTGTAGCACATCCGATTGATGGACATGCTGAAATCATCGAAACAGAACGACCACGTACTGTAGGTGTTCTTACGTTAGCCCTGGTGCCTTTTTTTGACCTTGCTTGAGATTTTTTTATTTGAAGGTTCGCTGAAGTTTCATCAACGAAAATAGCTGAAGAAAAATCGTTTGAAAAAAAATTATTAAACCAAAGCGAATATTCTTTTCGCTGTAATATTTTATCCGGATCATTTACTCTATCCAATTCATTATGCTTGATTTTAAAAGTGATGCCCAATTCTCTTAAGCATTTATCAATTGTCGAAAGGGAAATTTTCAGATTTGGATCCCTTCGCAACAAAATTATTTTGATTTCTTTAAGTGTCAAATCTGGATTATTAGATATGATCTCTCTCGATCGAAGAGATTATACTGTCGTTTGATACAGTCCTAATTTTCCCACCTTTTTGTTGTCAATGTTACCAGTCTTTAAATATCTGGTAACAAATGATCTTGCAGAATTGTAATTCATCTGTACTATTTCAGATGCTTCCTTATTGTTTTACCTTGTTCATATAGTCGAACAAGACTTCTTTTCATCACTATTCTTCCCATACCGTTTGTTACCAGTATCTGTAGTGTTCGAATTTTCGCTTGAGCTCATATTTATCGTAAAAAAGGCTTATATATCAGAGGCGGGAAAATGCGCGGAAAAACACGTTTACCAATATGAAAATAATAAATTCAATAACTTTGCAATACTATCTACCTTTTCAAAAAAATTGAAAAAAATGATGCAATCGAAAAAAAAATGATGCAATTGAAAAAAAAATGGTATATATTGTTTTTTGATTTTTTAATTTTTATAAGATGAAAAATGTTTGTAAAAATAACTCATTTGAAAAATTATTTATATTTTATCGTTATCTGAAAGAACATACTTTAGAGATTATAATTTACAAAATTAATCTCAAATCATATCATCATGTTTTGTTTTAAAAGCACTTTCAAAGAATGTTTTATGCTAAAATTGTAATATCTATTGCGTAAATTTTAGTTCTTTATATCCATTAATAAGGAAATCAAAATTTATAGTTGAATGCTTTGAATATATCTTTAATGAAGGCAACCTGCTCATATTTAAACGACATCTTATTTCATTTTGTAAAATTTAGTTTCCGCTGATTATGAGGAATTTTATAAATTTTATGAAATATTCTATTAAAGAATTTGCCAGCTTGGTATGTACTTGACTGATTTATCTCGGTAAAATACAAATAAAATAGATATTAGAAAGATGTAAAATTTACGATTCTGTTTTATATAAATTTACTTACCAAAGATTATGTTTAAGTCAGAAGAATTTATCACTGGTTGTGATATCCTAAAGTAATAAAATTCACTTGTAATTTAAATTTAATTATAAATTGTCACAATATTTGTGATTGAAAATATTTTTTTATTTTAAATATGAGAATTGAATCAAATAATTGAAATTGTGTACAGTTTACGACAAACATGAATTTTATATTGATATTTTTGAATTGTAAAATAGAGTTATTTATAATAAAACTGAGATCTTGACACAATAAAATTTACAGTCATATAATTATTAAAATCCTAAATTTCTTTTCTAAACTTATGATAAACTAAGCGAGATGTGGTCGATGATTCTGAATAAAAATAGTTTTTATCAATTCTATAAATTAAAATAATTTACTATATTTTTTATCCATTGAATGCAGAGGCAGAATAAAGCTATAACTTCAAAATAATATTTAAAATATGTTCATGACAGTTTTATCTTTCGACACATTCTCTCTGAAAAATTAAAATCTTAAAACACTCCTGCGATCCATAATTGATTTTAATATGTTTAAAAAATGAATAATTTATGAATTTTAGTTTTTCGTCCGTCTATGTTAAAATATTCTGTCAAATCAGTTTTCAAATCATTTCATTGTTCATTTTGATGAAATGATCAACTTTTGAGAAATAAATTATGTAATTTTCAACGTCAATGGTTGTATTAATTAATAAACAAATGAATCTTATTAAGATCGATAATTTTATCTAAAATAAGTGTATAGAATATTTAAACAGAGAAAAATTAAAATTTCAAAGATTTATGCATTTGCAGGAAGAATTTTTTCGAAGAGTAAAAGCTAAGTTATTCATTCGACAATAACCAGAAACTTAAAATATTCCCGATGTTAAATATTTTTAATTAAAATCGGTAAATTTAAACAGGTCATTCAAATAAAATGTGAATTTATTTGTCTTGTAAGTCAAATAAAGAATTCATTTTCGTCTTTGTTTCATCTGCCATTCTTTTATGTATTTTAAATATATGATTTTTGACTGAGTTCTCAAATAAAAAGATTGAAAATACTATTCCCATCGCAACATAAAATTTTTTATGTTTAATCAGGTACAGAGAATCAAGGAGGAATCCACATCGAAGTATACTTCCCGCGTTTCTTTGAAATATGGTGTGACAAACCTGTTTTAAATGATGGAAATATACTGGATATGTTTTAAGACTGATGATTGAAATGAGTTCCAGAATGGCATTATGATATCTTCTGTTTCGACAATTATTCTTGGTCGATACTTTTATTTGACTATGGAGATTTTGCATTGCTTCTTCAAACTCACGAAAGGTTTTCATCAAGTTTATTGGTAGATTTGGACTAATTTTCTTTCTGTACTTATGTGAGGCATAGGTTTCATAGTGAGCTAAAAGACTCAAATCTTTTAAAACACTCTGAAGAAAGTTAACTTCATGTTCATCAGAGAGAGAAGATATAAAATAAATGAAAATATCTTCTGGATCATATTTATTTATCATTTTAGATGAAGATATCCTTTGACCCCTCCAATGACTTAGATGTGTAAAATCCCTGTCTATTAAAACTCCATCAGAATAATCAATATTATCATATACACGCGCTCGTGGGTATCGACTTTTCGTATTTTCATCTTTTTTTAACTCACAAAATAATTTAGTTTTCAGCGACATCTCGAATTCCTGAGATTCTAAATTCGATTCCCCTTGACTTCTTCGAAATTTCTGATTATGTGTTCTACTATGATTGTATCGAATTTTATTCATGAGAGAACTTTTAGATTGCTGACTTTTCAAGTTCAGAAAACTCCTTCTTGAATAAAAATCTAATATCGAACGCTTATGAATCAAATATGCTCGAAGAAACTTCTTCTGATTCTTATAGTATTTCTTGAAATATAAACTATTATAACGTGAAGGAGTTCTTTGTTTCAGAACTGTGATTATTTTTTGTAAACATGAAGGGTAAATATCTTTCTCCGTTTTTATCGGCTGTTTAACAGTTAAACACTTTACAGGAGTTACACTTTTTTTGGCCATAGCTGATATTTTGGTTACTTCTAAAGAATGTTGAATAGATTTATCATTTAAAGAAAAATTTATGAATATTTTCATTCTTTTTATGTTCATCCAGTTTAGGGGAAATGATAATCGATTGATTAAAAATCGATATGAAAGCAAAATAAATATTCATTGTCATAAAAACTTCGTATATAGAATGGCGTTCTCGTAATTACACGTGATTTATTTTTCTTAAAATTTTTACAATTAAGAAGATAAACATTTTAACACTCAATTTATTTTTATTATTTTCAAAGAATAAAGCAAACAAATGGAGTTCCATTATTATCTTAAATACTAATTAAACAAAAGTTATATGCGGTGGGTCCAGTCTCTAAATTCCTATTTATAGTTGAGATTATTCAGATGATAGATCTTTCGGTTAGATAAATAATTTAATTCTATCTTATTGGTTTTTGACCATTAAGTAGTTTAATTGTTGTTAGATAATAAATCCTATTTTTATGTTTTTTAACATTCCAAATTAATTGAAGTTAATATTTGAAAAAGGATGCTATAATATTGAAAAGTGTGTCTTTTCATTCGAAAGTATCAATTTAAATCAGACAACATTTCGATGATTTCAGATAACTTATCAACGAAAATGTATAATTTTGTCATTTTTTGATTGTTTTTAGTCTCAAAATATTACCTTCTGTAAATCGATTTCATGATCTAATGCTCAAAAATATGCATGATATGGTTTTTGCACAATGTGGGTTTCGATTCTAAAAATTTCATCAATTTTAAAACTCTATTTTGGTATAAAACAAATAGTTTTAAATTGAATCACCATTTAGAACTCATTTCAAAGTATATGCCTGTTAATTGAGAAAAAGATTAGAATGGCCTTCCAAATATGTTTTTAGATGTATAAGCTTCTCAAAAACACCACTAACGCGCATCTTTAATAATGAAGACACTCGAAATTACTTTTTATGCCCTTAAAATGTGGATAATGTGATTTTGTTTTAAAAAAGAATATATTCATTATTTTTTGAATTAATTTATAGTGTCCATGAAGATCATGTTTATTCATGTAATTTGTTTTAGCACAAGATTATTAATGACGGCTGGGGATTATATGTTTGCGCAATCTCTCATAAATTGTATCAAAATAAACAAAATATTTTTTGGAAATATTTTAACTTAGCGGATATAACTAAGGTTATCATTGAATTCCGAAGAAATAGATTTCTGTATTTTTTTATGTTTCTTATGTTCCCGTCATAAAAATTGTTTCTATCAATCAAGCCTTGACGAATAAGCGTAAATAAGCACAAAATTATGTTATTAAATTTTAATAAAAACATCTAAGTTAAATTTTACATATCAAAAAAGAAAAGCCTTTTATAAGTAAATCGATTTTATGAAAAGTTTTTGCGCATATTCACAATCTGAAAAAAATGAAGATTATTCTTGAGAATATTCCCAATTGAAAAGTATTTTGAGAAAATATAAATTGACTTTCGCTAAGAATAACATACAATGTGTCTGCTTAAAGTGGAATTGAAATCTAACACTTGATTAATTATTTTACGGTAATTTTGTTGAAAACCATCATTTTTTTTCTACCTGAAAAAATAATATCAATTTTCAGTTATTTTATTCATTGAGCTAATTTATGGAAGACTTATAAACATCTATTAATACATATTTATGTAATAGCACAATTTATTCGCGCCACTTTTATGACGTCAAAAATGTTTTAATTTCGATAAGTTTGGGAAATTTTTATCGAGTTGAGCTCGATTCTAATCAGAGTTATGTAAGATTAAATGAGAAAATTAAGCGAGTGCAATGCGGATGTCTATGACAGTTTTTCTAATATTTTAATGATCACAACATCTTTTTTTTATAGGAATTTGCATTCATTTTCGTCAAATTTTTTTTATGAATAATTATAATACCTATTTATTTTTTGAACAAAAAAAAGTTAACAGTAGAAGAACTGAATCAAATAATAGTAAAATACAACTAATGAAAAACGGCATCAGAGATAGCAGAATGTTTTAATTTTAAAAGAACAACAGTATCAAGTGTAATATCGTTATATCGGACAACTGGAAGGATATTGGAGAATCACCGCGATGGGCCAAGAAACATAAAGTTAAACGAAGAGACGTTTTTATAAATAAAAAACAAGTTGATGAAAATGCCTGTGTTACCTTAAAAGGCATTCAAAACAATCTAGCCACAATTAATATTTCGGTTTGGAAATCCACAATTTATCGAACATAAAAAAAATTTCCATAATACTCTAAAGCTAACAAGTTTAATACCTGAACGCCGCAATGATGCCAGAACAATTGAGTTAAGATATGAATATGTTGTGGCTTTGATGAAATTACTTGAAGAAGTAGATGATCGCATATTTTTATTCATTGACGAAGCGGGATTATGTGCAACAATGCGAGCTTGTAAAGGATACTCTAAAAAAGGAGAACCGGCAATTGTCTCCTCGTCCGAATTTAGATCGCGTAATGTTTCTCTATGTGCCGCAATTAGCAAGAGCGGTGTTGAAAAATTTGAAACACTTCTAACTGCGTATAATACATTGTTTTATGCCTTATATATGGGAGATTTATGGTTTAATTGGCAGCAAAAAATATGAATAGAGTCGTTTTGATAATGGACAATGTCCAATTTCATAAGAGTGCCTCTATTCAAAAAATAATCGCTAATAATGGACATATTCTTTTGTATCTTCCTCCTAATTCACCTTTTCTCAACCCAATTGAGAACTGTTTTGCTAAATGGAAGGATTTTGTTAAATATGCATCACCACAAAATGAACGCGTGTTAATAAATTTGATAACATAGTGCGGGAATTCAATATCAGCTGACGACTGTTCAGGATACTGGTGAAACATAAGGCGAAATATACGAAAATCGTTGAATCGGGAAGTAATAAATGATTAATAAAATTGATTTCTATGACTATATATACAGACTATTTGCGCATTAAACCTTTGTTTTTTAAATATAGATTTTAATGATAAAAATTTTTTGACGAAATTGAATGAAAAATTGACGAAAATGGATGGAAATCCCTGTAACTTTCGAATTCATCAATATAATATATCAAAGGTATAACTGACACATAATTAAAACAAATCGTATTTCCGTGGGTTTTAAGAATCTGTAAATCTTTTGCCGTTGAGTATTATGAAAGTAAATCTCTTTGATCACTTTTCAATCTGCAAAAAGATGTGTAAAAATAATGATAAATAAATCACTTTACTGTATAAGATCATAGAATCAAAATTTACTTATATATGAAAATAATTTTATAACTCAAATTTAACTTTCCCATTAGAATACGAATATTAAATTAGGCTCCTGCGCATAATTAAGTAAAATTTATAGTATCGTTATATTTTAAAAATTAAAAAAATATTCTAAAAGATTTACGTTTCTTGTAGAATTTGAAGAGATTTTTTTCATTTAAATAGAGCTTTTTCGTTCAAAAAATTCCAAATATATTCAAACGTTGTGTTGTAACCGCTGAGTAAAACTAGGTTTATACAAACATAGATTTAAAAAGTATGTTAAAAATTTTTTGAAGATTTATACTTTTGAGAAATATTAATTAAATTTTCAACGTTTATTTACCTTAAAACTAATTAAAGCTAAAATTAATGAATGCGAGGGTTTTTCATTTCGATTTGTTTATATGAATTTTTTACTCCAACTTAAATGAATTTTGCTGATCATAAATTTAATTTTTTTATCATATGTTTTAATTATTGTTTTATTTGATATCTATGATTTCGATCTAGCTTTCGACAACATATGAATCTTATGTAACAATATAAATTGATATTATTTCATTCGAACAAGGAAAAAAGACTAATATCTTCATTGAAATACGACATATTAATTTTTATTAAAAAACAAATTGAATCTAAAATCAAATAAAATATATCAATTACTCAACAATATATTCTGTTTTATGATGATTTTTGTGATGTATGTATTAAATTTAACAAATCGAATTTATTCATAATCATTATTGTTTTATACGTAGAAATTGGCGACGAGTTGTTAAAGTGCTTTCAAAATTCGAAGAATTTGATTTAGAAAGGGACTTGAATGAATATTTTGAAAGATTTGAACTATTCACCAGAATTAAAAAAATTGAATAGAAGAATATGACTCATCTGTGTTTAAGAGTCGTTGGTGGAAAAAACTTTACCATTATTAAAACCTTGACAAATGGAGGAAGTCCGGCTACGCTAGATATTTACAAAATTAAAATATTACTCGACGGATATTTCACATAGAAGACCTTTTTTATCTCCGAGAGGTATAACTTTATGAATATCAGCCAAAACGAAGAGGAATTACTCAATGTTTTTGAATTATGTCACAAAAAGGCAAGCAAAAAATACCAGTTTGGATCATTTCAAGAAGACGCACTCTTAGAAAAATTTATTCATGGGCTGTACGATCGTTTTAAAAATATAATCAGAGTTGATTAGTGGAAAGAGAACTTGATTTCAAAACGGCAGTCTAAAAGGTAGCTAAAATCTTATTACCCTCAAAAGAAGCGGTAAATATGGATATTGCTGTCATCGTTAACCAGGTCTAGAAATTCAAGCGTCAAAATCAAATGCCACGACATTGCATGCACTGTGGTAAATGGAATCACACAGATGAGCGATGCTTTTTCATGAGCGCATACAGTCA